>OMKL01064456.1:1241-17379 GCA_900302295.1 Parasudis fraserbrunneri | reverse complement strand
CTGTGCAATTTCGTGTTTCCTTTACATGCATTCAGCTTCATAGTGGCCCACCACAGCAAAAACATTAGTATACCACAGCTTGAGTCAAGTCAAGTTTATTGATCATACATATTTACATGGCAGTGAGATTCTTTGTTCCTGTTTGTTACTCTCTCATCCCTATGCAATAGACAATCACTCAATTGAATGATGATAATAATAGTAACAGCAATAGAACCATGGAATAAAATATAAAAGAGAATACATTTTCTCATCAGATCTTGAAAAGTAATGGCCAGATTGCCATGAAATTTGCTTTCCTCTAGTGCCACCATCGGGGCAAAATATTCAAATGAGTGCATCTCCTGATCCTGACCTCATGACCTTACCTCTAGTGCCACCATCAGGTCAAACTGAGAACAAGATATCTTGAAAAGACGTGGCCAAATGGCCATAACATTTGCTGTGCACATTCATGATTCCAGGAGGAAGAAAGCTATTGACTTTGGTGACCTCATGACCTTTCCTCTGGCGCCACCATCAGGCCAAACTTTCCATTTTCCAATTAGCATGTCTCCTGACCTGTTAGTCATACAGTCACAAAATTTCCTGTGAATATTCATGACCAATAGAGGAACAATCCTACTGATTTTGGTCACCCTGTAACCTTTCCTCTAGCACCACCATCAGGCCAAAATGAGAAAAGATATCAAAAAGTAATACAATTTGAAAGAGGAAGAAATCTCCTCTAGCACCACCATCAGGCCAAACCTTCCATTTTCAAATGAGCATATCTAATGACCCATTCTAGCCCTCTGGCCCGAAGCATTTTTCTCAGAGCGGATCCTGCTCCATTGTATAACTAAAACTGGCATGTGCTGCCCCCAGTTGAATAATGTATTGTTCCCTTCACACTTTACACTCAGGGGCTTCCATTATCCTCTCCACCTCTGCTAGTGCACTGGGAGAAGAGCTGTGTTGTCATGGTCATGACTGCCATACCGCTAATGGAACAGGTGCCCAGGAACCTTTTTTTTTTTTTTTCCTAATAGTGCTTCTAGAGTAGAGGAGAAGCAGCTCCAGTCAGGCAAGGACAGTGGAAGGAGCAAGGCCCAAGACTTCCCTGTGACACACCAACAGTTTCTTTCATTTGGCTCTGTGGTCGGGCTCATGGAACCTGTGTATCAGAACCATAGAAATAGAATAATGTCCTCATATCTGTGGTCCGAACTGTTCAGTTTCTGTTGTTTAGTAACAGTGAACAACAGAAGTTAAGGATTTTGGCCACCACCGGTAGGTCCTTGACTGAAATCTCTGTGCCACTCAAATTCTGGCTTGTAAGGATAAGGAATGGTATAGTCCATCCAGGCAACACCAGATAGCTCATATCCAGAAGTCATAGAACTGCGCTGTTGTCCAGAAACCATTTAAACAAGTCACAGAGCCGTACTGTTTGCTTTGACCAGTATAATCCATCATTGCGATGAACACAGGCATTTAACTTTTTCCTGCAACTACTTTATGAAGTGACAGCCTTTGCTTGGAATCTGCCTGAGCCAGAACCATGTCCGAAGCAATCGCTGTTACTTCATAAAGTAGTGACAACAAAAAAAACGTTGCATGTCCTATTCCCTAATTAGACTGTGTGTCTGTTCATATGGGATATGCTGTTTCACTTCATTTTTTTATTTTTATTTTAATTCCAGGTTTTCAATGGTTGCATAATTGAACACATACTGAATTAGGGCATGTGGGCCCTATGCTTGGATGTGCAGTAGGGAGTAGGAGTAGCCTAGATGATATTCCTTCAACAGGACATCCATCTGCCCTTTAAGGCTGATCAGTGGTATCCCACTGGTCTGAAAAGAGGACTTACGTACTCCTATTAATGTGATCAGTTGCTTGTTTTCAAACTTGAATATTCATCCTCATTAGTCTACTGACCGCATCAAGCTGTCGCAGTGGTGTGTGTGTGTGTGTGTGTGTGTGTGTTTTACCTATAAGAGGAAGTATTCTTGTATTTTCTAAATACAAAAATGCTGTCCTCAGAAGTATCTTGATCATATGATGATCATTTTGATCAGTGATACATGATCATTTCTAATGGCTGCAATACAAATGACAAAATGCTTAAAAGTAACTAAATACGTACGCCTATTTCCAAATACATGTATTGGAAACAATGCCCATCCCCGAATACCCCATTTTCTCAGTGCCCTCCTCTCCCTCAAACCAAACCTTATTCGTGCGATTTGAGGACGCTGCCCTGCGACGTTCCACTTTAAGGGGGCGTGCGTTCCTCTGTATGGGCGGAACGATCAGGAAGTATTCTGGGAAGAGTTACCAAACAGGTTAGGTACAGGAAGCAAGCTATAATTGTGGTTAGCTACATTTACAACATTTGTTTAGGATGGGTGACACCTAAAATAATGGTAATAATGCTGCAACATTTGGCCGTGAACGTATTACACTGTCTGAAATGACATGATCATAATGCTGTACATTTTACTCTGGATTCAAGTCGTCAGTCAAGGTAAAGTCTTAAGTTTCGTTCTTAGCTGGCTAACAACAAGACGTACGTTGACTAATACTATTGAACTATACAAAACGGACTTGGCTACTGGAAGTGACGCAGGCGCATGTCATTGCTTTGTTAGTATGTCTATCACAGAGGGAGAAGCATCAACAGGAAAAACCCTTGGGTTAAGCTACAACTAGTAATACTAGTAGTATGATCTATTATTTATTGCTCTGTGTTTTGTCATCTCTGGTAGTATGGGCAGACGATCTTTGCTGCTGGAGCAGTGCTGAAACAAAGTGTGGAGATAGGTCTGGCAGGGCCCGGCTAGATGACCTGCCACCACCACGAGATGTTTATATCGTTGACTCCCTACTGAGCTGGACCCCTGCCCCTGATCAAAGGAATGTTACGTACACTGCTCAGTACCGCGGGTAAGAATTTAGGCCTATCGTATACTGTATTTACACTGTGATATTGCTGTGTTGACTGCTACATTGAAATGTTGTGCTGTCTTACCTGTGGTTTGTTGGTGGATGACAGCTTTCCTCACACTTATATGTCTGGAGGGGCTGAATGACCCCTTCAAGTGGTGTCAATTTGGGACAAACATATTTATGAAGAATGCAAGCCGGTGCAAAGCATAACGGTAGATGAACATTATTTCCATCATATCTGGGCAGAAACATGCCTGTCTGACACAATGAAAACCACTAGCATAAATAATGTTAAGGCAACGTTGGGTAGCCTACCTGCGTAAATACGCGTGCCATGCCTTCCACAAACAGATCAGTGCACTGCACTGACACATGTGAAACAATGATCTGGAATTACTTTGACCTTTGCATACAAAAGTATTATGTTAAAGTTTGTTTTTTTGACCATCTATTTTTTCCTTCCCCCAAGAGTTTCTCTGGAGAACGCAAACGTTTCCCGGGAGAACACAAAAGTTTCTTAGGAGAACGCAATGTATTTATCTTTTTTTTTTCGACCATCTATTTTTTTTCTCCCCCAGTAGTTTCTCGGGAGAACACAATACTTTCTTGAGAGAATGCAATACTTTCTCGGGGAACGCAAAAGTATTAATCTTTTTTTATTCACCCATCTATTTTTTTCTCCCCCCATGTCCCCGTAAGGGCTCCGTATATAATTGCAAAATTCTTCAAGGCAATATTTCAATTATATTTATTTTCTGCGTCATTCTCTTAGGATCTCCTCCCTTCTGCGTAGATCCCTGTTCATTTTTCTCTATACTTCTGTGTCCTCTCTGTCATTTCTCTCCCTCAATTCTTTGTCTCAAAAAAGAGTGAAGTATCACATTTTATACACTTTATAACAGTAAAAACTTTCTGCAAAAACAGCAGAAAAGATTTTAATTAATGTAATTACTGCATTTAAAAACACTGAAAATGGTCAAAAAAGAATAAAAAGGAGTTAAACAAATCTTCTTTAATAATTTAAAATGCTTCTTAAAGAGACCTTGTCCTCTTGTGTGACATCTTCATTCTCAGTGTCACACTGGTGGACATTTCTGTCACACCAAAGGATGGTTCAGCCTTTTGTGTCAGTTAATGCCCTTGCTATTCCTAGCTAACCTGTCATTAGCAGTTAGCAAGACACATTTGCATAATTTTCAAAGGACAACAAAACGTAACACTTTCATAGTGGTTCGAAAAAAGTTAAGTATTTGAACAATTCTGAGAAAAAAACTTACCATGTGCACATGTCATGGGCTTCACAGGGGGCTTCAGTAACATTACCTTGAATGGGGTCCTTTAACTAAATAAAGTTGTCTGTGGAATTGCCCGATTTAAAATCAGGATATGGTGTCACACCAGAGGACATGGTTTTCAGTGACAAAATGTATGAAGTTCCTACGCTTTTATAAATATATGGATGAAAAAAATGATTGCCATTTACTAAAATAGACACTTGTAATATTATGCCAGAGGTATTTATTAACATTTCTATGCTTTTCTTTTTAATTTATAAAAGTTGTAAATTATGCTTGAGACAGTCACACTATAGGACAATTTTGAGATTTAGATAAAAAATCTAATAGCAAAGCATTTTTTATAACAAAAGGTCCATGTAAAACAAAGAAATGTTTAACCATTTACTGCATTTTAAATTATGACAATACTAATTATATTAATTTTTATCTTGTGTGACAGTGAAAATGCCATGTCACGTCAACAACCCACATAAGTGACTGAGCATTCATGCTCTTTTTTCATCAACATCACACTCAAACCTACAGTTCCACACATTCATACATAGGAGCTGCCCAGTACAACCAATCTTCTACTGCTGTCGACTGAGGTGCAACTGGAGGTTTAGTGCCTTGCTCAAGGGCGCCTTGACAATTGCTATTAAGGGAGTGGAGAGCAACACTCTATCCCCCCCTCTGTTGTTTTGACTATTTGGTTCTTCTTGAAGTGGCATTTTTATCACTAAGTTTTAACATTGAAGTGAACGGACACTACTGCATTTGCACCCCTAATTGCATCAAAGTCGACCAATAGGGCAGTGAGGTGAATAAGGTGAATGGAGCTATTATCTAGAATGCTGTGTGCATGTAGACGCTCTCATTGACATTGACATTTACCGATAATCAGGCTAACGAATTTCTTCTTTTGAGTCATCTTCTTTATTCCTTGTCCTCAGCTTCAACAGCAAGCAGTGGCAGGATATCCCAGACTGCGTCCGGACGGAGCTCACCTCATGCAACATCACGGATACGCACGGCTGTGTAGAACTGCGTGTCAGCGCAGAGAAACATGGTCAGGCGTCTGTTCCAGTAGAAGCTTGCAGCAAAAAGGGTAACAAACCTGGAGCCACAGAGCTTTTCTATTTTTTTTAGGGTAGAAGAACTAGGCCTGTCTGTGTAAAGCTTTTTGGTTAAGTCAAAACAGGCTTTAGTGGATGTAGTTCTTTTTAGTTTTGGGGTATTAAAGCCCTTCTCAGTGGCTTGAGTAAGTAGTACTACCTCCTGCTTGCACACCAACCAAATTAGTACAAAAGAAACCTTGATTTTCATTGAACCTCCTATTTATTTAATGTCCCTTCCTCCAGGTGATTCTTGTAGTCCTGAGTTCAGTCTAATCCCGCGGCCAGATTCCCTGACTGTTAATCTGAGCAACAACCATAGTTTTGCACAGATATATGGAGGACATGCGGCACACAGAGTTTGCTATGGCAAGGAAGGGGAGCCTCTGAAGGTGAGACACCTTGTAGGTTCACGGTGTCCCCGTGTTTACCCACAACTTAATAACCTCGTAATTATTTCTGCTGCTAAAAGATGACAACATTTTATGTCTCAAACACAGACTTGTTACAGTGTGATTCTTCCATTGTTTGAATGTACATTGTTGTGTTTACCATAGGTTTGATGTAGGTTTTGTGTCCCGCAAACCGTCTTTGTCAACACATAAAACCCACAAAAAAAATTGTGTGTCCTTACATGCAATCAGGCAGAAGGATCTCTTTAAATTTAGTATAAGAGATGTGCTCATAATTTTTCAGGAAATAACTAATTCAGCATAGGAAAAAAAACAAAAAAAACAATAACAACTAATCGGCTAACAAAGTGTTGGTCAGCTAAGACCAAACTGATCAATGAATGCACTAAGAGGGGGCAGCTCTAGAGATCTGGTCAGTGTTGCCACACATATGATAATTATCGTGTTTGTATGATAATTTAGCCCTATGTATGCTTAATAAATGCCAAAAGTCCCATAATGTACGATAATTTGATCATTTTGTGACACTTAGTGTTAGTGGTTGTTATCAGTCTAGGCTATCTCATTTTGTCTGTGTTCAGCCAGTCATGCTTGTTGTGATGATGAACGTGAGTCACAGGAAGTTACTTATTCACATCCCCTTTGCCTAAGGACAAATTAATTTTAGTTCCTACCTGTCATCGTTTATGGAGGGACACATTTGTGTAATGACTGTAACCTTAATTACTGTACACATAATATTTTTGAATTATTTCTCTTGGTTATGACTCGCATATGATACATTTCCTCAAAATACGATATTTTAAGCCTCTGGTACTGCTGAAGGAGTTATTTCCTGAAAAGGGACAAGCAGATCTGTGGTAAGCACTAGATAGGCCCTTCTGCAGGAATGTATGTGGGTACAGGGAAACACAATTTTACAGATCTGTTGATTATATCAACTAATTGATAAGTCGACAAAGTCCCATGACTATTAGTAGAAAAATAGTATCTTTAGTCGACGACAGCCCTAATGTGAAGTATTGGAATTTGGATCTAAATCTGGTCAAAATCTTGTTTTGTGCCTCCACCTTTAGGACTATAGATGGTATAGAAGATCAGCATTTCTCAAACTATGGTCTCTCGGACAGGTGCTGGTTCCTAGGATGCTACCTAGTGGTTCATGGTTTAATTAGCTGACAAATTCACTAGTTGACTAGTAGACTAGTTTCTTTATTAGAGAAAAGGTTTGTTTTAATGGAGGCGGTCCCTAAAAGCTGGCAATACCGTTGCTTGCTCATCCACAAGACCTTCCGCGGAGAGTAAAAATATTGATAAATGCTGGTTTAGAATACATTGGGTCATCTTCATACACTTTTCAAACAGGAATTTGGAGATGCTCATTTATCAGTGGCCATCAGAGAAGTGGAAGAGGGGGTGCACTACTGTGTGAAGGTGCAGTTCACCAACTATCAAAAACGTGTTGGACCACCTAGCTGTACACAGTGTGTGCTCATCCCCATATCAGGTAAGAGTCAACTTGTTGGAAAGAGGGAAGAGTGATAGTGCAGTAGGTGTGGGTTGGATGTTATGGTGATGTTGTCACCTTTATTCAATCGGGTAACAAACCTTTCAGATATTGAAGCTTACAACTAATTGAATTTACAGAGAGCATACTTACTTTTGGATGTTTAATCAGTTAATTATTAATTTGAATCAGTTAAAAAGTTAAAAATGGATTTAAAATCCTAAAAAGTTATAATGTTGAACTTTGAAACAGATTTAGAGTTATGAAGGACTGCTTTCATCTCTCTTCTGTTGTGCGTTTCTTTTCTAGAAGTGACAAGACATGCTAAGGTGGTGGCGAGTCTTGTGGCACTTTCGATCCTACTAGTTCTGATACCCGTCATTGCATACATCCTCATCTACAAACAAGAGACAATTAAAGAGTGGCTGCGGCCCCCATATGAAATACCAGGGGTAGGTACAGAAAGCTATTAAAGGGGTCATAGCTTTAATGTTTCACACATTTATTTTCAAAGGTATTCAGGTTAAGAATCACACTCCTACACAGAAAGTTGGACGACGCTCCACTGTCAAACATCTCTGCCCAAAGAGGAAGTAAACTAACCGGTGCTACTTATACTCCTATTATTTTCCCTTAACATATTGAATAAATTATATTATATTAATTGTTCCCCCTGTATTTTTTAGCTTACTTTACTGATAAGAACTGAAAATTAGTTGGAAAAGGTTAAATAATTTCACTTCATGGCGTCTGTGCAGCCATGTTTATTGACTGTGTCCATGGAAACAACGCTGAATGCAGCCATAAAGTTATGGTTTCCTTACGCAGAAAAGATAGTCTGTTTACCTTTCTGATAACTACATCACTGCATAACTCCTAAGTGTTCAGACAAGCTTAATATTTGGTTATTTGTGATACTATGTTTACATGCAAATCAAAGTTATTACTGCAATTTCTTTCAAACTAATTTGCTGGTTATATATCACTTTAAAAAGAAAATACCTAAATTCTGTGTAGTGGTAGAGTAGGTAAAACACTGAAAAAGCATGATATTACTGTTCCACTGAGACTTGTTTACAAGATCCAGTAATAAGACATCAAAGTATTACATTTTTGTTGATATATTTCACATATATGAACACAAAGCAACCATTGTTTTGTACGTTGCAACCACTGTCTCTTCCAACATGGAGGACAAATGGGCATTGTATACATTCCGTGAAAGGCCTCTGTTCAGATAATGCAAACCCAGCTTGTTGGAAGAATTTAAACTCTTGTGTAGGGAGGAGTGCCAATGAAAACCAAATTAATTTGTGATGTAGAAAAGCGAGATAATCTGAAACTTTTGGGAATAACTGTAGATCTAGCTGCTAAAACAGATTAAAATGTTAACAGTGTCTTCATTAAACATCCTCAATCAAATACATATAGAAAAATTCTGCTTCTTATAATATGTTCAACAAATGCACATTGAGCCTTTGCAAACACATTTAAAAATGGTATCAGTGGCTATGTTTAAATACATGGAGTAACGTGGGTATTGGCCATATTCCAGTTATGGACTTTTAAGATGTTTACGTGCACATTCAATACCCTGCGTTTAAGTATCCATGTCCATGAATAAACCTGTTGGCAGAATATTCCCTCCTGTTGACCTGATGTGGTGTCCTTCCAACAGATAGAACGGTCTGCTTGTAGAAATGATCAAAGGGTGCCCAACAGCTGCCCTCTCCCTCTGACTGAAACAAGAGTAGGTTACTTGTATTACATAGGAAAGAAATATGATCATTCATCTCCCCAGAAATTAATGGGTTTTTTTTTTTTTTCTTTTGTTGCCATCAAAATGACCCATGACCACTGAACTATGACTATGTGCAAGGCTGATGATCTTTTGGAGAGTCTGCTGTCAGTCCAATATAATGGAGCTGAATGGCACTTGGTTTGTGGTGCTCAAAGCGGCAAACAAACACATTTGAAAAACTCAGAAGCAATGTCTCTTTACAGAAATCATGACCCGGTTACTCAAGATAATCCACACACCTTGTTGTGAGCAGTTTCATGTAGGAACTATTTTCTACCAAAGTACACCCCCATAATAATGTATGTATCTTGCCTATATTTGAATGAGAAGATACTCTAAATGGACAATGTGGAGGAAAGGTGCTTGCCGGTAATGCCAGGTTCATTTAGTGATAGACACACTCAAATGAATGTATCTGATAAAAAAAAAAAGATTTGTAACTGGACCTGTTATGTTCCACCTCTCCCTCTTGTGAATTTGTAGGACTTCTTTGAGTCTCTTCGCGAAGGTCACCAGTCCATCTCCAGCAGCCCTCCAGTCGAGGTCTATGACCGGCTTGACTTTGTCCGCAGTGAAAATCGGGGGGGAACCTGATGCAAAAGATGAGGCCAGCTCATCTGATGATTCTGATGAAAGAAATCCTGGAAATTTTGGATCTGGAAATCCAATCCTACCAATCCGCTTTGGTCCCAAATTTCAGGATTACTAATCCCTGCACATAGTTCACTACTTATTTTTTTTCTTACAAAACATGCTCTAACATTATTTGACCAACATATGGCAAGCCTATTTAAGCACTGGTAATCCGGATTTTTAAATCTTGGCCTTGGGATATTTGGATCACAATTGTTCAACCTGATAATGTTTTGAAAAACTGGCTCAAAATCGGTGAGATCATTCTGATCCTGGACTACAGAAAAGGGGATTTATTTACCCAAATCATTTCAAATCCAGATTAAAGGTTTTGATAAACCGGGAGTGACCATGGACATGGTGAGATGAGGTTGACTTGAGGTTAAGACTTGTTCCTGTTTTAAATCTTCAAAGACATAACTCTTCAAAAGCCATTTTTTAAAGACATGGATTGTATTGAGAACCTTGATGATTCACAAAAAAATCTATTTGATCCACTTAACACTATTCAAGTCTCCTTATATCCTTGAACAAAGTGACTGATTCATTTTCTTTTAATTCATGCATTACAACTTAATGGTTTCCTACTAATAGACTAATAGTAAATTATGCATTTTGCACTTGTTCTAACCAGTTTTCCTTTAAGCAGACATCACATTTGCAGTTCTACTGAGTAAACTACAATTACCACAGCTTGTAAGTTGTGGGTTTTACAACAAAGAAGCCAGTGGGTTTTTTTTCTCTCAATTGTATTCTCTAATTTATTATAATTAATAAACTATACACTATTTACAAATTGCTGTAAATGTTGATATTAATTGTTCTGTGATGTACTTGTGGGTCATGAAGCCGAATTTCCCTACGGGATAAAGTATTTCCAATCCAATCCAATCCAATTGATACGATACACTAATTATGGTTATGCCAAAGTACTGGCAAAGTGCTCTTGTCCCTCCACATCGGTAATGTAAATTTCACAGTGCTTTATTATTGCCTTGAGACCGACACAGGTCAGAATTTTGGTCCCCTAGCTCTATGGCCTACTGACCAGTGATCCACAGTGTACCCAAAGTAGGTTTTAGTTTTTATATCAGGGCTTGCACAGACTGGAGCATGGACCCACTGACTTTGGATTAATTTTGTGTCCAACTAGCCGGAGCTGTGGGTATCTAGTGTGAAGAATAGCATGGATTGTGCTGAGAAAGGACTCCAATCCACATCACTGATAAGTAGGAAATAGAGATAGGGGTCAAAAATTCTCAACTTACCGTTTAATGTATTCCCTCTCGCATTCAGTTACTGCTTCTTGCTCAGATTGCCTCCAGTAGTTAACTTATGAACCTTTGCGTTTAGTCAACTTGGAAAATAATGTACTATTGGATATTTTTTTACATTTTTGTATTGGTGTATTGGTGTCTTCTGAATGAATAAAAATGCACATTTCAATCAGAAAACAATGTTTCTCTACAACTTTATATAATAACCATTACTCAATGCTATTTGGAATTTCCCTTTTAATTACAGTGGATTGCATACATACCAAGTATTTAACATTTTAACATCAGTCATTGTTAAGTCAATACAACAAGAGAGCAATACGTTTTGGGACCAAGAGTACTACAAAATGCTTGCATATCAAACACCCCATGAAATAAATGACTTCCCTTTGACAGAGAAATGGATCTCTCAAAGTGCGTCTGTCACCCTCTGAAATGCATCATGATGACTTCATTCACACACAGTCCATCCAAGTCCACAGATGGCAACCAGGCTATTTGTTTAAAGCAGTGAATAAAATCAGACACACATTGATCTGATAAGGTTCCATAATAGAAGTGGAAGAAAGAAAAAAAAAAAAAAAAGCCATCTCCATCATCTTTGACAGCAGAGAGAATCAGTTTTGCTTCCTGATGATGTAGGTGACTTTTTTTCACTGCAATACATAAGCTAACCCAAGATGGAACGAGTGTCCACGAGTAGATGCCTTTGATTTCAAACCCAGCACAGAGCAAGTAAAAACACCAATGCACTGCTCAGAATTCAGCCCATGCCAAATTCCTTTTCTGTATCCTTTTTCCACCCTACCCTTTGAGAATAAAAGTGTTCCCTTTCTCAAATATACTGCATGATCAGCTTGCTGACAGATATGACAGAAATGAGAAGTCTGGCTGTGGTACAAAATAGCTAGCCAAGATAGGTTTAATAATTTGTTCTTGTTATATTTCGAGGGGGGGGGATATCAAGAAGAGGGATGCTGCACCCCCATCCCCCCCCACCCCTAAAACTGCCCTCTGATTGGACTAGAGGCAGGACATGATGAGGTAGACTATAAAAACACTGAAGAATACCAACACCTTCTCTTTTAATGAGATAAACCATCAGGGCTCTTTGGATTGTCCACCATGGCCCTTATAAAAATGTTCACTCACTAAAATGTGTACAAGCAACGTTAAAGACTAGTTTGAAGGTAAGGGAAAATCTGATCCCCCATGTTTTTAATTATTAGAAATGTTATTAAAATTTCTATCGCCAATGCTTACGGTGCAACTAATATTAAATTGAAAATGGTCTTCTGCATGCATATTTTGTACTTGGTAGCACTCAGCTGTGGGGGGTGAATGCAAGATGGTCAATTACAGGTCCTTTACTCACAGTCTGACAAAATGACAAGATCTGTTGAATACTGAACTAGTGTGAAACAGCTACAGAGGACTACCATAATACCGATGTTTAAATTCAAAGATATTGCTGTCCCTTTTCTGGTATAAATGATAGGTAGGTCTATATATAAGAATGGATAGTACATGAAGCTTCAAAAACAGAAACTGATCTACTGACACAAGTTTGCAAAAAAAACCAAATGCTTCATCCTGAGGCAGAACAACAGTGACCCGTTTAGAAACAGGGAACTGATTGTAATATGAATGAGACCTAGGCAAAGAACTCCTCTAATACTTATCTAAAGATTATATAATCCAGTGCATGTATTGAAACAAAAAGACACAGAGTGAGCAGCTACAGTAGACACATCACAAGAGCTTTGTTCCCCATGAAAGCATGTGCTCTCATTACTCCATTCACATCCACTTCAAAAAGTATTTACATTCATAAATTACAAATCCTAAAAGCGAGAACACTATTGAAGGGTAGGTAATCAAGGTCAATTTAAGAACTGATGAAGTGAATATTGGGATTACTTAGGTCATCCTGACCCAATACAGTGTAATTACACTGTAAGCCCCCCCCCCAAACTGTGAACAGCACAGGCAATGAGATGAACTAATACTGTAGTTGACAGATACATCAGAATTGTACCAACATTGAATTAGTGATCCATTTCATGGCTACACAAAGGAATTCACTCCTTTAAAACAATTCATATTGAACATTTTAAAAACAAGGCCAGGAGAAAAGCATAGTATGAACTAAAACTGAAATGTATGCAAATGTGCCTGAGCTTCAGTGTCCTGTGAAAATCTACAGGGAAACAGCCAATAAAGTATGTGATAAATTAAACAGCTAATTGGTTAATAATTAATGGAACTGCAATTATTTGTCTCTTGGCAGAGATTAGGTTGACTCAGTAAATGTTTCCATTTATCCAGTCGTAATGGATAGATAAAAAAAGACGCAGTAGCAAAAATAGCTAGGGCTGCTGAGATAATCACAATTATATGAGATAAAAATAACAAGATAAAGCATGGTTATTGCTATATTAATACATTTTAGGTTAAGATAGTAAGGTAGCATCTGATCAATCTGAATATTAAATAGCCTAAATCTCTGTGCAGGACAAGTCGTGGAGAGGTTAGATAGTTAGAAACGCACTGTGTGTGCGATCCCTTTGAGTTTTATTGAGGTTTTGAGGTTTACCAATTATTGTTTCCCTTGCTCCAATATTGTAATTGCAATGTAGCACAGTGAGCAACATGGATCGAACTGCAAAGCAACATTTCTGGGGACACTTTCGCTTTAAGCCGAATTAAACAATTAAAATCGGTAATCGCGATTATTTATCAGACAGTAATCGTCATCACAAAATGTCATGCTCACAGCAGCCCTAACAATAGCTACAACACTATGCTGGTTGACACATAATTGGCTGAGGGGGATCTTGACAGGTTTCTCTTTAAAAACAGCAGGTTATAAAACATGTTATATAGCGTGTGTGTGCGTGTGTGTGTGTGTGTGTGTGTGCGCTCACACATACGTACATACACATACGTGTATGTGCACACATGGATATGCCACAGCATGAACACTCTAGCCCCATAAATCTTCAGTCCGTCCAAACTTGTAGATCAGAGTGCTACAGGGAGAGAAGGAGACAAGATGTGCTTCACACATTTCCCAGGGTACCGTAGTCATTGTATGTGGAGAGATATGTGATAATTCATAAAAAGCAGTGAAAAAATGTCCCTTTACCTGAAGAATATGAAGGCATTCTGAAAAAACACTGCAAGTCCAGGAGCCACTTCCTTCTCTACAAAGACAGAAAGCAAACAATATCATTAGCCTTTATAATGTAAAGAATAATAATCATAAAAAAGCAGCATAAACCCCCTTTAACATAATTAGACATTTGCTGTTGGTGGAAGACAGCGGGTATATCCCCAAACGGCCCGAGTTCTCAATCCACCTTTTGACCATGCCCCTGATTCGAGCCGTTAAGGAGTAGTTAATGTTTTTAGTTTTATGAGAACGGTGCCATCATAAGGCCAGATGACTAAGAACTTCACGGGCCGCCTTGCTATTGTAAGGCAAACATATTTGTCAAGTTTGGCGGAAATCGAACAGTGCATTCACAAGTAACAAATCACTTCCTGTTTACCCTGCGTTTTTCCCGAAATTTGATTGGATCTGGTGGTCATATGGTTTGGCCTATCAATTAGTGACACATTTAAAAGATGTGAAGTCCCCAGATTCCACACGGCAAGTTTGATGACAGTCAGGTGAACAAGGTAGGGGGAGTAGGAAAAAGAGTGTTCTTCAAAAAATGCAAAATGGCAGACATTCCAATATGGCAGACTTCATAGGTCCTGCGCATACCTACACATTGTTTCACTGAATGGATTCATATGTTCAAGGGCTGTTGTTTTTTTTGTTTTTTTTATAGGGAAGCTGCAGACACAATCACTCATCAGCTGACATCACAACGTAAATCCCTGATCCCATATACAGAATAATGTGATCTATACACGCCACCCTCCTCGCCCGTATTGCCACGCGCGGCGCTGCTGTATATTCAGTAGGTCAAACTGACAGAAAGCATGAGCAGAGGAAATGATGGGGGTGGTCTGAGTGACTGTCAGAGGGAGCGACAGGGAATGACTAAGAACAAAAGACACCAGCAGTGACACTGATAATATGACGTCCAACAGTCTAATTATAAGTCTTCCTGTAGACTAGTGGCACGGTGGTGTGCTGCTGAGAAATGTCAGATGTGGTGAGATTGTGTTAATGTAAATTAGAAAAAAAGACAGAAAGAAATGTAACTAGTGTCAAATATATTCCTGACATTGTTAAATCCAATTTTGAAACAGCTTGATTTCCTAAAATTCAATGCTTGAGAGATGCTGACTTGAAGTTCACTCTGCATCTTTTTTTTTGCACACAGCGTGAACTAAGAACTCAAAACACAAACTATTTTGTGCGTCTTTTGTTTGACACATCTTTTCAAGTTCTGTTTCTTTAAGGCTCAAACCGTGTACTGATTATGTCGTGGGCTAGAGTCCAACTCACCATCTTTGACACACCTCCTCTTCTACATTTCCTGTCCATGCGCTATCTAATGAGGCTGAGATGCCATAATGATGATAATTTAAAAAAGCAGCATGAGTCAACAGCACAGCTGTCAGCTACACTAGCACAGCCATTACCTCTCCTCTATCTGCCCGTCTGCTGATAACCCAGCTAGATGTTCATTTGTACACCATTTTCCTCGCAATACTACTTCCATTCAATTTGACACTACTAGACTATTATCTCTCCTTTCGTAAAGGTAATGATTCTGCGGCAGTATTATTTTCTGCCTGATTATGGGTAAGATGAAAGCAATACTGCAAGAAAGGACCTGAGCAGGACATAAAAAAAGCAAGGCAGAAAACAAAAAGAAAGCACATAAAGTATAAATATAAAGAAAAACAGACATGGATGGAGATGTTCAATAATTGTCCTGCTATGATAATATAATAATAATTGCATTCCATCCTGTTAACAAATAATGGACAACCAAACAACACCATGTGTTATTAAACTAGCTTCATCTGTGCTTCACACAGGCTCTTTACCGTGAACAAGGCCTTCTACTATACATTTCTCTCTCTGATAAGGTTGGGGATTTTGAATTTCGAAGCTTCAAGTTTAAAAAAAAGGAAAACTTGCTAGCCAAAACTAGCTTGGCATTGCAGATCAGGTTATGCGATGTCACCAGCATCAGTGCATTCTCGTCATGGGGG
>OMKL01064446.1:0-18490 GCA_900302295.1 Parasudis fraserbrunneri | reverse complement strand
AATGCTGCTGATAGAAGAATATACCTCCATATGAAGAATACATCCATATGAAGAATACAGCTATATGAAGAATACATCCATATGAAGAATACATCCATATGAAGAATACAGCTATATGAAGAATACATCCATATGAAGAATACATCCATATGAAGAATACATCCATATGAAGAACACATCCATATGAAGAACACATCCATATGTTAGGTTGGGTTTAACACCCCTTTTTGGGTAGAAAATGTAACCCAATTCCAACCCATAATGCAACCCTGCTGGGTTACAACAACCCAATGCTGGGGCTGTCGCTTTTTGATCCAACACTATACTAATTGGGTTATTTTTAACCCAGCAGTTTTTAGTGTGTTGTGAGGTTGCATCCAGTTCAGTAGCACTTGGAGCATCAACTCCCCCATTTACTGCAGCATGATAAAGATCTTTCGAAAAGTGGCCTTACTCCACAGTGCACACAAAGTAGGTTTCAGTGAGCCTCAGTCAGCTTGTACAGACAGGAGCTTGACCCCATTGACTTTACATTAGTGTGTGGCTAACTAGCCGGAGCTAGTATGAGGAACAGCATGAACTGTGCTGAGAAAGGACTCTACAGATCAACAACATCATTGGTAAGTAACAAATAGGGCTAGGGTTGCAAAAATCAGAACTATGCCTTTAAATCATTATACTCACGTAGTACCAAGAGGGGGTATTTTGCCCTAGAGGTCGCTGTTTGACGGCATTACAGATTCTACCTTTAAACTAATCAAAGATTATAACGTTGATTTTGGCCTAATTAGATGTTAAAAGAAGATTTTTTTTAAAATTACTTGAGATGTGATATATGTAATCTACCTGGCTGATGCATGTGTAAAGATGATGTTAAAAGACTAATTTAGTTTTAAAAGAAGCCTCCATCTCACTGATCATTCATGAGAGTCACGTCCATCCAACCAGAAATAGTACTGGACTGTTGGGATCAGGTGAGGGGCGACTGTTGTACTGCAACCCAATTATATGTATTTGAATCGGGACTGAAAATGTCTACAGGAAACTGAACTTGATTTGAATTTCAAGAAATAGAATTAAATTAAACTGAAATATAAATTGAAATTAAAATGTTTGAGTTACTGCAATATTGCATGATTCTTTTATTTTTATTATTTATTTATTTATTTATTTTTTAGACAAGTTGCTGTGATATTTTGCAATGACAAACAAAAGAGACAGGTTTCCAGAAATGGTCTGAGTTTAAAGTTTGAGTTAATTCAATTATATATTACATTGGCCCTTGAGTATGATCTTGTATTGTTTGGATAAACTTGCTGGCTGTCAGGGCCCTATTTTGGATGATTACCTGTAAAAGTGTATATGTTTTTGAAGAACTTTTGATGGATGCGTCCTGACGGCCCTAAATATACCATAAGTATGTTTAACGATACAGCCACAGCAGGGCTCCCGGGCCTGCTCTTGATCAGAGAACAGCAGGTCAGCAGCAGCCTGGTGTGAGCTACAGGGGAGCAGGCCGACCTCAGCTCCTCTATCCAGACACAAAGCCTCCCCCGAAGGCATCATCTGTCACATTTTGGGGGGTCTCTAAAATATGAATAGAAAATGTGTTTGTTTTCCAGGTGCGGCTGTGATTATTCTGTTGCCACCCACGGCCACCCAGGCAGCGCGGGAGCAACATGTGTCAGTTGTGTTAGTTTTCCTAAAGAATACGCTGTTTTCTGAAGCCGCAACCCAACGCTAGTGGCAAATCACCACTGGTTTTATTGTTTGGCTCATCCTAAATCAACATCGTCATAATGTACATTTAAAAAAAAAAAATCAATTGTTATTATTATAAAAGCAGAGAAACCACAGACAGAAGGGATGTTAAAAAAATAAAAAATAAAAAATACATAAATAAAATTGGGGACATACAAAACACGTTAAGCAAAGAAATGATGACAGTTGCACATACATTCCTTACAAACTAACGATGAAATAACCCTTTTTTCAGAGCAGTGTGTGGTTTTATCTATGATTATGATATCAGTTGAAGCAGTAAGAAAGAACACTCACTCCCAAAGAGGTGCTGACTATCTGTATGCTACCGAATAACAAACAATGAAGAAGAATGAAGATGGCCAAACACTTCTCTCCCTACAGTCACCCTTTCAGGGCTGCAAACTGCCTCAGAGGCGTAATGTGGGTCATTTATCTATAAGTTGTTGGACTAGTTACAAATTAAGTTTAAGTCATTGGCTGTCGACTATGCATCGCCGATGCACACACATGTTACTCCAGAAAAGCTAAATAAATGTAATAGTGATATCCCAGATTTGTGTTTTAAATGTGGACAGAGTGGCCACAAATCTGTAGCACCGTGGGATGAAGCGGAGGTGTCCCAACCCAAATACCCTCAGGTCTGTTTATACGCCTGCCTCATCCTCTGACCACCACTGTTACAGTCCAGCATGTGGCTGCTCAGTTCTCTCTCTCTCTCTCTCTCTCTCTCTCTAGGTTCCTGTGTCTCATTGATCCACCAATCAGGAGAGAACCAGTGTAATCCGGTAATCAACCGCTCCCCCAGTTAGCCAAGCAGAAGCTTGTTTTTTAATCCGTGTGTCACTTCCTGCTCCGCCTCTTTCTGCTTTTGACTTGCTGTGACTTTGTTGTGTACGTTGTTCACTAGTGTGTGATATCAGTCAGTCTGACAACTTTGCAGTCATGTGTGTAGGGAATTGGAGCAGTTAAGGGGCCCTGTACATTTTGCAACACGTAGTAAATATCTTGTCTAGACACACTTCTTTTTATTTGTATTCTTTTTATTATTTTTTTTTACTTTGGGTAGTTAGAGTAGGTAGTCAGGAGTAGGTTTTTATTTTACCTTTATTTTTCTTGCACAGTCAGATAATATCCCCTTCTGAGTTTGTTTTGTTTTCACTCAGTTCATTCCTTTGGCATCATTCAAGCTCCTTTTACCATCCTTGGCTGTGCATCTCTAGTATCCATCATTGCATTGAAATAAGACTTGTCAGTGGCTTTATTTTCTTTTATGTGTACTGTAAATATCATTCGTTACACACAGTCTCACTTTTTTTCACCACGCATTTTGTTTGTCCAGTATTGGTTTATTCTCCCATCAGTTCATTCTCCCAGGTTACAACACAATCATCTTTCATGTTAGTTACCCCTTCCCCTTGACTTACTGGGGTTGTAACAACCACAAGATGGCAATAAAGTAACTCCCAACAAGCAACACAGTACACTGTCCTTAATATATACCCTTGGTCGTGTGTGTCAATTTTGTATTTGATACGCTTACTTGTATTCTGGTTCTCATTTCCTTTTCTTTCCCATGTGTCTGATCGTGATGTAACTCGCTACCTAGCAAAAGAAATGGTTTCTTTGAATACGGCAGAGAGGAGTGCGTTTAAGGCCGTGCTGCAGACATTTGACAAGCCGCGTGAGCTGCCAGGTGGCAGATTCTTGTGGAAGACCGCAAGTTGCACAACGACATCACAACAAAGATACTGGATGACGTGGAGTATTTGGGCCCTGACAACTGACATGTGGTGCAGCCGCAACATGTCAGCGACTGCACATTATGCCAGCGAAGAGTGGACGCTTGAACCGAAATGCTTACAAACAAGCTTCCTGCTGGAAAGCCACACAGCCAGTGACCTGGAAGAGGTGCTCGGGGGGGGGGCAATACACGAGTGGAAAGTAGAGAGAAGAAAAATCTCCTGCATAACTACTGATAATGGGGACAGTATTGTGGCGGCCGACAGACAGTTAAATGGCCGTGGTTAAGTTGTTTTGGTCACAACCTGAACATTGCCATAAACAACTCACTTCAGCGGCAGAAGGCCGGCACTGATCAGTCAACGCTGCTTTTTCCCACAGCTGGTTAAGAAGATGTGAGCTGTGCAAAGCAGAAGAGGAGATGTAATTAGCAAAGCGTGGGCCGGCCGATACCTCGCTAATTGCGATGATATAATAATATTTCCGAAATGTAAAGCCACACTTTGCGAGCAAATTTAAATGACACAATAGTCTATTACACCAGTGCAAGCGTGCGAGCAGGTGCACACACAAACATGAATGACTTGCATAACTAAGCTTATATGTTTTAAGTGATTTGACATTGTGTGATCGCCACATGGGAGGCTATGTGAAGCTATTTGTCAGTGGTGGTTAGAACAATGTAAATGTGTGTATTGTAAATAATGGTAGTTTAGGCCGAGGTTCATTATGTGGGCTACAGGCTAGAAAGCCTTGCTATTGTTACTTAGAAGTTATTAATAGCCTGAGGTTGAATGTGTTTTTCCTGACAGGACTGTGCAACACGATGAGGCTCATAACAACAAATGGTGGAGAGAATCCTGGAGCAGGTGCAAGCCATCAAATGGGTGTTTGCTCAGGACGAAAGCCGCCGCCTGCTCAAGCAGCTCACATGGCAGGACGGAAGTGTTGTGGAGTTCACAGATATTCTCTCCGGAGAAAACCACGTTACTGTTTCCTCACTTCTGCCCCATGTTAGCCCACCTGGAGGGTGTGATGAAGGAGTCAGAGGAGGACGCCGAACTCACAGCTGTCCTGAAGTGTGTCATCCTGGAGCTGATGGAAGGCAAACATGACAATGACGCCACCCAGAGGATGATGAGCAAAGCAACACTGCTTGACCCAAGATACCGAGGGGACCACATGAAGCCACCTGAGCGAAGTGCCACGAAAACAGAACTGGCAGCAGAGATGGCGGCAACACCTGGTCCCGCGCAAGCGAGAGAAGAAGCCTGCTGAAAACTGCTGATGAAAAAGCTGCAGTAGAGATGACAATGTACCAACAGGAAATGGCTATCGATGGAGAAGAAGACACACTGACTTGGTGGAAGGCTAACCAGGGACTGTTTCCTCTGCACCATCTGAACATGTGTTCAGCATAACGGGTAGTGTTGCTACACCACTCCGCAGCCTCTTAAAGCCACAAAAGGTGAACATGTTAGTGTTTCTGGCCATGGTAAAACCATGCCCCACTGTAACCTTAGTTATTTGAGGCAGGATGAACGCACACAGACAGTCTTGTTGCTCATGCAGTGTGTATTGATTTTGAGGTATTTGTAATTTAATTTATAGTTAATCACTTTTGTATTGGAAATGGAGGTTTAGCTCGTTAGAATGACCGCCCTGTCGCTGCTTCTGATGTCCTGACCAAGTCCTCTGAGTATTTTTAAGAGCAGTTTGAAGATGAGGGTAAGTTTAAGCAAGTATCTAAAAGCTTTGGTGTAGCCTATTTAATCTAAGTAATGAGGCTCATTTAAATAATTATGAATGTTTTGTATAATTCGTTTTGTTCGTTTAAGATCTTGTACAATTCCTTTAAGATCATTGCATCTTTCGTTTAGCATTTTTTTGCACAGCAAAATCTTTACAATCTTGATCAATTGAAATTTTAATGTAAAATGGAAATCCTGGTTTTTTTCCTAAATAAAGTTGTGATAGGGAACAACTTCATTATTTTATTTAGATTTATAGTAACATTTTATTCGTCTTTTATGGCTATTATTACCTAATCAGAAAAAAAGATTAATTAATTATTTGAAGTCACTGAAGTCTGGCCAAAATATATATATATACACATCACAATGTTGGACTCAGTAGTCGATGACTGTCAGCCATCACTGATCGTCCATCAACCCAACCCTATTATGAACATGTCGTATCATGAGACATCATCAGAAATATAATGTTGACATCGATTTCTAGAAATTGCTCAAACCGCCTGCAAAAGGAAAGAAAGGTTGAATAATCTGAGTGAATCTACTGCCTTGGATCTGATTGGTCCTGACTTTACGACCTAACCAGCACACCCGCGGGCCATCACCTCATATAAACGATTTGGTCACATGACAAATGTCCGACTTTATGAGGACCTGCCCGAACGCAAGGTAAGTGCATGGTGTGTGTGTGTGTTCACCTGGGATAAATTGGTTCCTGTACAGTGCCGGTGTGTCTGCAGCTGATTGGTGCAACCGTTACTTCCACGACCATAGTCGCCAACCGGCATTCCAAGATGACAGCAACCTCCATTCACAATTTCCAACCTGACCACAGTTGATAGCCTTTTGTTAGTTTGGGAGCCTTAAAGGAACACTCCCAACATTTTGGTAAACACACTTATTTGCCATCGTCCCCAGAGTCAGATAACAAGATTGACATCAGTTTCATCTCTGTTTGTCCAGTAGCCCCAGAGAGAGGTCCAGGTGCATGCTAACCTCGCATAGCACAAGGACTAGAAGCAGTAGGGAGCAGCTAGCCTAGCTCCATCCAAAGTGAAGAAATACAACTTCCAATAACTCCAAAGCTGACACACGGTGTCACACAGTTGTGACTTCACCCTAGTGCTTTACCCTATTTTTTCCTATTCTCGGTTCAGTAGTTCTATGAGTCTTGTTTCATTGTCTAGGTTCAGTAGTTCTATGAGTCTTGTTTCATTGTCTAGGTTTTGCTGTTCTATCAGTCTTGTCTGTCCCAGGTGTTCCCCATATGTAACCACTCCCCTGTGTGTATTTATGTTCCTCTCCCTGTCAGTCATTGTCCTAGCGTCTGTCTGTGTACGAGAGTTGTCCCCGTCTGTATCAGTCTAAAGAGTTTGTTCAGTCTAGTTATTTTTGTCCTTGTGAGGTTCGTCAGCTCGGCTGTCAGCCTGTTTTCGTTAGCTGCCTTTCCTGCCTTCTACTGTTCATCTGCCTGCCTGACCTGTCTGCCAATAAATATACCCAGTGAGGGTGTAACCCTTCATCTGCCTGCCTGCTTGTGTCCTGCGATTGGGTCCTCCTACTCAACTCATCACACAGAGATTAAATTGACATAAATCTTTGTCTGACTTTGGTTAAGGGAGCAAATAAGGGTGTTCCTTTGGTGGATGCTGTCGTTGACATTTGGGCCTTGAGGGATCGGTCTGTTTGCTATCCCTCAGTGAAGCAAAGGGACTCTTAACAACTGCAGAATAGCAGTTTGCTGTGCTGCAGAGATCGAAGCTGAGGGCCAGCAAATTAAAAACCAGAGTCTGAGCCAGAGGAGGTGGCAGGAACTCAGATAGCAGAATCTGATGACCTGGACAGTGAAATATACCCTGATGCAAAGGAACAGTCAGATGTGGATGACGTAGTCTTTGTTGCATAATGTGGGCAAGGAAGATTAAGAGCTAAGCTGAATAAGGAGACATGCATGTCAGTGACCACAAATACATGTATGTACTTTTTCACAGGAGAGGAAACTTCTTGGATATGAGATTCAATATCCAAAAGACATGTTAAAAGATGAGGCCAGTGTAATTTAATTTTTTTCTTAATGTCAACATAACCTACGAAAACACTAAAACTTACAATGCATTTCTTCTACGTGACCTGCTTTTCCTACTCTACTCTTAGGAGCTCTCAAGCAGGAAGCTGTACAGTCCCAGTGTATGCCACAATTATTAAATACAGCTTGCAAACACATATTTCCAGTTTTATATACTGTAATGTTTCATCATGAAAAGCAGGGGCATTGTAGTTATTATAAAATGTACTTCAAAAGGTGACAAGATCTATGGTAAATGGACAGCATTTATATAGCGCTTTTATCCAAAGTGCTTTACAACTTATGCCTCACACTCACACATTCACACACCGACAGCAGAGGCAACCATGCAAGGTGCCAACCAGCTCGACCAGAGCAGTTACGGGTTAAGTGTCTTGCTCTACCTCCTGAGCCGCTGTCGCCCCCTATGGATATACACTGGTGAACAGAACAGCGTCGTCCATGAACATGGGCATTGCCCATTACACTCGAGTCCAGGCAAAAGTACGATGCCCATGTTCATCGCATCAATTAACTATGCTGACCAAAGCAACCGTACGGATCTGTGACTGTGGTGTGGTGATGGCTGCTTTAAGCAGCCACCCCTGCCCTGGGTCAAGCTAATTAGACTTGAGAGCAGGGGTGGCTGCGCACCTGTTGCACATTGAGGTAATCAAAACTACCTGTTTGAGCAGGCTTTTAATTAAACGTTTGTTTCATGGTTTCTTCCCATGTAAAAAAAAAAAAACATTTTGCGACCTTTCGATGCTATATCCTGTAAAAAGTATACAAATAACAAGTGTAAGATATACATTTCAATTTGCGACCTGTTGATGCTATATGCTGTAAAGAAAATCAGAATCTCTGGGTCAGATCGCCGATTAAATATATTAGAATAAGCTATACAAGGTGCATTGGATGGCGACCTGTTAAAAACGCTGTATTCTGTGTTACATATGAGAAAGAAAAGACAGTTGGGATCTCTGGGACGGCTTTTTATCTACGCATTTTACCATCTTAATTGATCTTTTATTTACAATTTGATTGATTGATTGATTGAGATTCTTTATTAACAAAACAACATACTTCAACATACACCGGTACAGTTTACACAGTACAGAACAGTTCAGTATGAGGTCTGCTAATCGGATAAAAACCCAAATAAGTCTTTCAACTTGTTTAAATTGGGGTCCTTGGTACTCAATTCATGGTGTGACATACAAACAAATAGCCTATGCTAAGCAGAACAGACATGAAAGAGACGATATATACGAAGCACTTTAATTCATGTACCTGAAAGGCTTTTTATCTGTGCATTCTACCATCTTAATTGATCTTTTATTTACAATATGAAGCACTTTAGCACAATATGTAAGACTTTTCATCTATGCATTTGTCTTTATTTGTGGAACTTGCAGAGGGAATTCTCTCCCTGTGTACCTAGTGTCTCTGACTAGAGTGTCCCACTAAAATGTTTCACCCTAGCATGCCTGACTAGTGTTCCACTAACGTGGAACTTGCAGAGGAAATTCTCTCCTTATGTACCTAGCATGCCTGACTAGAGTGTTCCACCAGCACGGAACTTGCATAGGGAGTTCTTTTATTACTTTAAAATGTATTCTATGTATTTTTTTTAATGTATTTTCTCTCCATGTTAATTATGCACTTTTTCTTTTTATATACCTTAAAGGCTTTTTATCTATGCATTTTTACCATCATAATTGATCTTTTTATTTACAATGTGAAGCACTTTGGGTTGCATTTCATGTATGAAAGGTGCTATACAAATAAAGCGTATTATTATTATTATTATTATATTATTAATCAATGTGCACACAGGTTAAATCTGCCATACCCACACACACACAGGATAGAGCCTCTGTCATAACACATTTCCATCTGCTCTGGCTTGTACCATCTTGCCAACCCTCTTCAATAAGGTGGACTGTTTTGCACCATCTACCCTGTGTCTCTGTGCTGGAGGGGCCCTTTGAAGCCACTTAGGTGGCCTGTGGCAGGGTCTACTGCCACACTGGCGCCCAAGGCGGGGCCCACCAGCACAGGGAAGGGATACAGAGGGGCCGCCTGAAGACACACTGGAGCCCCAGCAGGTCGACGGATGACCACAGCACCAGCCCACAGTGCACAGGTTAAATCTGCCATCCCCACACATGTAGGATGGAGCCACAAACACATGTCCATGTGCTCTGGCTTGTATCATCTTGCCACTTCTCTAATAAACTGGTCTGTGGTTGATACCATCTCTGCCTGTGTCCCTGTGTCGGGGAGCCCTATAGAAAGCTACTTAGGTGGCGTGTGGCAGGTCACTGCCACAGTGACATGTTTTAACCTTTTTGACAACAATGGAGTTCTAGGAATTCTGGATGACCAATACTCTGGTGTTGGCTAGAAATGGATGTAGGTTTTGGTCTTCATGAAAAAAATAAAAGATTACACTGGCCTTAATCTTTCAAGATGATATATAGGGAGGCTAAGTCAATGTCACCGCTACAGGCAGGTTGCCTCTTGCCTGGTCTGGTACATTGAGACTGCTTCGTATGAACAAACTGCCGACTGTACAGTTCTGACTCCGGAACGTGTTGTAGGATACTTTATCCCTCTACTTGAATCCAGTGGAATTCATTCAATAGAACTTTAATATTGTTACTTCCTGTGATTCTGGGTTCTTTCTTAACTCAATGACTCAGAGTTAACATTTAAAGCAGCTCAACTTAACTTTAGTTTCCCGTCTCCTCATTTCCATGTTGCAATGAAAAGATTGGGGGAGGGGTCATCCATGAGTAGGACTAATATGTTGTTGTGTTAGATTTTTTTTGTGGTTGCCACCATTTGTTGTTTTGTGAATTCCACCATTTGGCTAACAGCATAGTCACTGCCCAAACTGTGCCTAAGGGCACGTGGACAATGTCTGCCATCGTCTGGGCACAGTTTAGGCACTAGCTGTAGACTAATGGCCGGTGTGAGAATGGTGGTGGTCACTCTGTTGACGTTGCCAATATACCATCTGCCTTTAGACACAGGTTATGCACACGAACTAGGACTATACTTCAGCTGACCTTTTTTTTGTTTTTTTTGTTCGTAGAGCAGTGAGATTGCAACAGATTCAGTTTCATCAGTTGTAACCATGAGACAGTCCTCGTCACACAAAGAAACTTCGGATTCCTCAAATTCTCCCAGTGTGCATTTTATACCTGCTGTGATGTAAACCTATACAGCACGGGTGTCTGTGTGACTTCTCAATGCAAAAACCCCGCCCCCCCCAGCTCATTCATCTTGTTTTGGCGTTCAGCAGTAAATTGCTATGAGCAGCAACCACCTCATTTCGTGTGGACTTTTGGCTTCTATTAACATGCACCTCCACTTGTTTATTTCACTTTTTAAATTCTGCAACGACTGCGGCATGAGATTCCCCAGTGGAACATTGCATTCTGAACAACCCCCCGCGGCACTTGGCATATTTAGCTTTGTGGATTGTGTTATGACATTGCCTCAAATAATATTCCTTCTTGACTCAAAAAAATATTGCAAGCAGCTGAAACACTGGAGGGCGAACAGGCATCAAAAACCAAACAGAAGTTTAAGAGTTGCTGTTGATACGTGCCTTTCCTCACTGCATACAGAGTTGACAATTTCTCACATGTTTTCAAATATATAGTGGAATTATCTCATACTAAAACTAAATAAACTAAGTGTAACCGGTTTGCTGTTAGCATTGTGCGCGTTGTGTTCTGATGAAGAGGCCCAGACCAGGATAACCTCCGTTTATTCTCCCTGACAAAAGAAATAAATAAAATAAAAAATCCTCTGGTCAATCGTGATCATGTAACTTGAGCTCCTACACAAATTAAATGACACAGGAATATGTTAGCATGCTACACAATAAGTTTAAGCTAGCAAGTAAACTTTTAAACGTCATTTAACAGAAATGGTAAAACACGGAAATGTCTATGACCACAATGTGGCTTACCTCTCCCATGAAGTACAATAGCAAAAGGAAAGAGGAAAGGGTAGGAGACATCATTTATAGGGGGGATCCGCTTTTAAGCTCCCCCCCTCTGTGCTCCTCTCTCTCCCAGGTGCCTCCCATCTGTGCTGATGAACTGGCCAGGCCCTGGTATAAAGGCTTGAAGAGGAGTCGAGTCCATCTCCCAGACGGTTATTTTCTTGTGACTTTTGTTTAGTTGTTCTTTAGTGTAGGTTTAGTTTAGGTGGTTGGCCCAGACTTCCCCATCCTTTTGTTCTGTTTGTCCAGACCTCCAGACTCCCATGGTTTGTTTTTTGGATAATGTATGGCATTATCTTTTATTAAATAAAACTGTTTTGCTTTATACATAATTCTCGGGTGTGGTGTACTTTTCATATGTTGTTGGTCACGAGGTTGAGCCAAATATTGTTTGTTGTGGCCTTAACACCCACAAAAGTGAATGTAGGGGTACAGAAACTGAGTCTCAAACTTTCCACGTATTGACTCTGGAGGCCTAGCATGTCAGGTTATAACCACTGACACAAATTTTGTGTAATTATAATACTACATATTGCTAATGTATACTTGACTCTGTTGCATATATTACTGCTGCATAATTGACTCTGTTACATAAGCCCGCCATACTTGTCTATCCTCTAAGATACAAGTTTGGATTTGTTTTGTAATGTGTGCGAGTTACATAAAGGTATAACTTTTCCCTCACAACCAAGCTACACTGGAACCACTGGGAGTCAGGTATTGCTTTGTGATGAGTACAACCATCGAGAGACAGCTCTTTTTCAGTGGACAGTTCACTTTGTTTAAGAAGCTGATTCGTCTGATTCGTCACAAACTGGGGGTCATTTAAATAAATGGCATCAGTGATTTGGTATTTGAGATGTTGGAAGTAGAAATTGTTAGCAATCCTCGTGGAAGCCTATGGGAAGTCCATTACCTTTAGACCTTCTTTGTTTTTATGGTTAACTCCTCTTGACACCAGAGCTCCTTTTTCACATTCTTTCCCTGGAGAAGGAGAGCTTCTGTACTTCCCTGAAATCTGAGTTGCGTGTGTGATGTCACTAACAGGTCAAACCTTTCATGGTCCAATATGTGGTAACTTGACACCTTTTAGCCTCAGTATACACAGAAAGCTGAGTAGGTACTGACATGTCTTGAAAGAATATAAGCTGCCGACTTGGAATATCAGTGGGCACTTGTTGCCAATTTGCATTAATGAGGTTTAAGATGTAGATATGCTACTAAGCCATTTTCAGTAGTTTATTGAACAAGTTAGTGGGGAAAAAACACATTTATATAAATTGTTATTCAATATAGAAACATTTATACGGGTTTAAGATACTCCTGGAGGGGATCTTTCAATGGTTTGGACGTCCTTGATTCTTCAGCGACATGCTAACAGACCCCATTCACTTTATCTAGTTCTATTTCCAATATTACGTTTGAGAACTCAATTTCCTTGAACTTCCTTTTTGTTCACGAGTTCGATCCTGGTGATCGATGGCATGCAGAGAGATAAATCAGCATTGAAGAACAGTTGGTAATTATGGGAACTTGTGATTGAGAAATGGTGAATTGTTTCGTCTAGCTTTTAGAGCTTTGGCGTGGATGGAGGGGAGAATGTCTTGGCTGTCATGCTCATGCCGTCATGGTGTTGGGATTCCATCTGCCTAGTAGCTTGATGGTTTGGTGTGGGAGGCCGTTGTAGCTGCCCCGATGCGGTAGGAGTGGGAGGAGTAGTGGTCTGCTGGATTACTGGAATTGGCGTCCAAAACATCCAGGAGATGAACGATGTTGTTCAGTCCTTGGTTCTTGGCCAAGATCCAGCAGATGGCTTCGCAGATACTTTTTAATATCTTAGGGCTGATTTTACAGCCGAATGTTAGACAGATGGCTAAATAGTAGGCATCGTGTCAGCCAACACCAAACAGGTGCCAAGCATCTGGGTTGAGGGACATGACCTTGAAGCTGAATGACCAAGAGTCTTGGCCTACTCACTGACAGATGGTGTCATCAATGGTAGAGTAATAGAAGAGAGAAGTCATTGCAAGGGATGAGGCTGTTGATGCTTGGAATATGGGTGTGGGGCTGTTGCTGATTTATGCAGATGACAGAAAAGGGGGTGTTTCGCCTGCATAAACCCAGCTTCTATTCCTTATGGAGAAGGTTGTTTAAGATGTCTGGCACCTCCATGGCAGAGAGGAGATTTTGGTATATGTCTTATATTTCTGGTAAGGTGGCTAAGCCACTGTGGAACCTGTGAGTTAACCTGCAAATGAGAAGAGACACAAACTCCTGGTTGGGGTGAGATGCAAGTTCACGGGTTGGTTCAGGAATGATGATGGGTGTAGATGAATACTTTTTGGTCACTTTATTGATGTTTGCATGACGGCATTTCAACATAGGGCACACGGTTCTGGCATTGGCTCCGCCACAATAAGCACAGTGGTGGAGGTTTTGGCAGAGGGAAGAGCGACAACCAGACCAGTAGCTGTTCCACGCGTCCCCTCCGCCCTGGAGAACGATGGGCCATCCTCTGGTATCTGTTAGAGCTGCTGGAGGCAGGCTGGACAGAGGAAGGGGACATCAGGAAGGGAGGGGACTGGGTAGGGGGAGGGGAAGGACAGCTGATGGCATCAGGGAGCAGTCTGAAAGAGGGTGGTCCAGTGAAAAGCTGTGAAGTGAGGGAGGTAAGGCCATAAAGGGATAGTTCTAATTTTTCTTACTTACCAATGATGATGTTGTTCGGTAGAGTCCTTTCTCAGCACGATCCATGTTGTTCCTCATACTCGCTCCGAATAATTAGCCACAAACCGATGCAAACTGCTGGAAGCACAGAAAGGAGTGCACCGTTCCCGGCTCCCCCCCCCCGACTGGTCAGACCTACATTAGAATTCAATCAGCCAGATTCTGGTTGGCAAGTTTGTCTATTCTGCCAGACATTTCGGTAGGTACACAACCCCCGTTAAAAGGTTCTCTTGGGAATCTCTAGTCACAAACAGTTACAGTGAAAACTCATGTTACATCAAGGCAACTTTAGCTTCAACGATGGAATACTGCAGCAGCAACAACAGAAGGGTCCTGCTGCTGACAGGCCAGTAGTCTTTATAGCTTTACTGGCATGCACAATACACTGTACTCTCACTGTCACAGCCTTAAGTTAGATGATTGATTGCTTATTTATCTATATATGTGAATTTTTTTTTTTTAACTGTGCAGTGTGCCTTTCTAATGTGCTATACATTTTAAATCATGTTTAGATGTGTCACCCAGGACACACACACACACACACACATATATATATATATATATATATATATAAAAACAGCAAAATATATTATTGCTGATACTGGCTTTATTGTTTGTTTTTTCTTTTTGAGCTATCCCACCCCAATTCCAATGCGATGTCTACTGCAAATGGCAAATAAACTGACTTGACTTGATGTATGTGCGACAGTCCCAGAAACCTGGGGAACTCAAGGAGAATGAGAAGATCTTCTGGGTCGGAGTTGGAGAAATGTAGCTGGGCAATCCATGGCAAAAAATAAATAAAAATAGAACAGGCGTGAGGAGCTGTGAAGCTCATGGGACTAACAGTGGAGCGAATGGGGGAGTGTCTTTAGATGAACAGTGGAGCGAATGGGGGAGTGTCTTTAGATGAACAGAGGAGCGAATGGGGGAGTGTCTTTAGATGAACAGAGGAGCGAATGGGGGAGTGTCTTTAGATGAACAGTGGAGCGAATGGGGGAGTGTCTTTAGATGAACAGAGGAGCGAATGGGGGAGTGTCTTTAGATGAACAGAGGAGCGAATGGGGGAGTGTCTTTAGATGAACAGAGAACCTGTGGGCAATCAGGTGGGGTGGGGGGGGCAGTGGTGGCCTAAAGGTTAGAGAAGTGGGCTTGTGACCAGAACACCGGTTCAATCCTCCAGACTGGCAAGTGCATGAATAACGCTCTCCAGTCCCTCAATACCAACTGCTTAAGTGCCCTTGAGCACGGCACTAAACCCCCAACAATGGAGCAGCTCAGTGGCTGACAATGTCAGCCTGTGGTTGTACCGGGCAGCTGCTAGGTGTCAAATCTATGTAACTATGTGAGTTACATTAGCTTGTCGACTTAGAAAAACTGTTTTTGCTAAACAATAAAGCTGTTTGTTATACAATGGAATTTAGTTTAGTCTCAGACAGAATTTACATAAAGGCAGCGGATGTTGTCTCTGACTTATCTTAGCTAAGCACAGCTGGTTGTTTATGAAGACAGTATCCCGTAGCTGTTTTGTTTGGCCCTTAGCAACAGTGTCCTTTTCAAGCTGCGTTTCTTACACTTAAACAGCAAAAAAAAAAAAGTCTCTAAATTATGTTTTGCATAATTCCAACAGGACTTACAACACGGTTAGACAATGCTCGGGGATTGGGTAACATGCCTTCCATGCTTTTGATATTGTTGTCAGAGACATTTAGCAATTCAAGCGTCAGAGAATTTTACAGTCTGTCACGTTATTTGTGATATCATAACACACTCCTACTGCTATCCAATAATAAAATTGCATTAATTTAAGAGCAGAGTATTAAAGGGATATTTCACTTCAGTAGAACTAGTTTCAGCAGTCTTACCGCTATCACAGTGCATCTGACTGTAAGCTAGTGACCACTGCTGTCCCTGTCGTCTGCTGTCAACACCACCAGTCCTCCCAGGTGTCAGGCTCCTCATTCAAATATCATACTTATGAAGTATAATCAAACTACCGCTGTGCAGATTTCAATAAAAATGACAATTCTGAGTCAAAGATATGTGTTTGTTTTCGCATTTGATGTGTCCTTACACATGTATTACCTTTGAAATATAAAAGCAGCTCCAGTAAATTTGTTGTAGGTTTGAGTGTGCTGTGTATCTTTGCCTTGCACAGAATGTTTGGGGAGTGGTTACCATGGTTATGTGCTGCCTTGATGAAAACAATTCTAAACATTCTGTGAAAAGTTGACAGTTGGGCAAACTACACCTCAAGTGAGAAATAGATTGATAATTTGAAAATGTATATATACATATAAATATATACATAAAGCACATTTGACACAGAAAAATATATTACAGAATAATATTGCTATATACTTTGGATGTACTTCAGAAGTATTGTATTTAGACTTAGTCCTCAAAATGAATGGAAGTGAATGAGGAGCCTGACAACAGGGGCAGCAGTGGTTGCTAGCTTGTGGATGACCTCAGATGGGGGTAAAGTGAAATATCCCTTAAGTCCGATCTAAAGCTAGCGGTAGTGTAGTATGAAGGTGGGCAGTTCTGATTAAAAAACAAAAACAACATTACTCGAAAACAGTTATTTAGTCATATAAGTCAAGTTTATTTGTGTAGCTCTTAATCACAGACACGTCTCAAAGGACTTTACAGGCCCACATTACAAGAGAGCGACATCTCCTGACCTCGGATCCGCAAGATGAGACAAGGAAAAACTCCCTTTTTTGTGGGTCAAGTTGATACACATTAGCACACACCCCCATTTGATAAGACGTTGAGAACCACTGGCCGAGCACATCAACTCAGTTGATGAAATTGGAATACAGAGCAAAGACTTGATTGTGTTATTTTGGACAATTATCCATCTAGGCTTATCTCATGCATATGCATGTAACATACCTGGATTTGAACCTACATGTCCTGCACAGAAAGCCAGGCATCTATCAGTCAGCCAATGGGGGGACCCCCTCGGCAAGGGGAGACATTAGGCTTCAGGCAAGGCTGCTCTGTGTTTCACATACTTCAGGTTACATACTTATCAGTATGCTGACCCAGCACATTTTAAAACCCTCTTGAGCAAATATTACATTAAACTGCTGTCAAATTCCTTGTCCCCATTCCCCTTTCAATTGATGGTTTACATTATCATTTATGTGCCAAGTTTCAAATTACAAAAGCATGCAAGGTCAGTGGTGTATGCCCGTCAGTGGTGTTATGATTATTTTAGTGCTAAAACGCTTTTGGGAGGCCTATTCCCTCAACCATAAAGCAGAACCCAAGCAGTGTTGTTACTGTGTGTGCATTACACATACTCTCCACTGGAGGGAGGTGTTCTACACAGAAAACCCGATCCTGCACCGTGTGGTACTGATGAGTAACTGAGAGGACATGTTAGGAGCTGCCAGTTATGCATCATGTTGTTTTTTGTTGTTGTTTGTTAAAAAGGGAGACTTTCTGGGGCATCAATCCCCCCCCCCCCATATACACACACACACACACACAATTATATGGGCCTAACCCAACACCACAGATGAATTATATATATATATATATATAATGAATGGTGCAATGCCTCAGCTCATTGGCCACGGTTGTCATTTAAAGATAATCTCCAGTTATTAGATGACAGTCACCTGTTGTTTGCCTACCAATATGTCTGCATGAATTACTATGAATTGGACAAGATGACAGAGCCCAGAAGAGGGCTTTTGGAGCCGTGGTGATGACAGGTTTGTTTTCTTCTAAAAGACACTCACCATGGTTGCCCACTTCAGTGGGCCAACACAAACTGTGAATAAACTGTTATAAACGCAGCTTAAAACAGATGACTTTCCCATAAAAAAAAGAAAGCGAAATCAATCTTCTCTTGAGGAGCACAAATATGAGATGTGTGGTCCCACCAGCACCCCCCAGTATTTAAGTAATGACCCCCCCGTCTGGCACAGGTGTTTCCCATTCTATCTAATGAGGACGTCTCAGCAGGGTGCCTCAAACCTGGCAGGACAGCAACTTCAATATGCCGTCTGGGTTGAGGTTACAGGGTTACTAGCCAAAAACAAACAGAAATAAACACCTTGTGAAATTACAGCGGCTGCGCTAACTGTGAAGTAAGAACAGATACAAAGCCTTTGAATGAACACTACAGTGGTGCTGACAAAGAAGCATTTGTTCAGACTGGGTTTCTTTTTGTCTTTTTGTATTTTCTTGTTGGTGCTGGATTACCAAATTTGGGTGTTCGGTTTTCATTTCACGCTCATTAGATTTATTCAATAGAACCTGTGTAGGCGTTACGGCACCGCGGGAACACCTGCGCACCGCGCTCCGCATAGCATCTCCTTTCTAACCGCCGAGGAGATGAGGGGAGGGATGGACTCTGAATAAAGATGTTCAACTTCATAGAAAGGCATGCACAAC
>OMKL01064443.1:0-11773 GCA_900302295.1 Parasudis fraserbrunneri | reverse complement strand
TGACCTCCACAAACGCCTTGTGGACCGCCTTGGATATCACCAGGTTTTTGTCAGAAGACATGCCTATCAGGAGAGGAGAAGGAAAAGGGTGAAAATGAAATGAAAATGAAAGGCAGAATATGTCATGCCATCAAACAGAGACCTCTAGGCAAAAGAGCCCCGCTTGGTACTGCATTTTGTTTACATTTTTTGTTTTTTGTGTGTGGTTAGAGTTTAGTAACTTATTATACTGTGATTTTCTCCAGACCTCTCTTGGCAGAGCCTGAGGTGTGGCCAGCAATAGCAACCCCTCCCCTATCCTCACTCAACTCCAACCCACACATCAGATAAGACAAAAAATTTAGATAAAGTGCAATACTGAGCAGGGCTTTTTTGCCTCAAAGTTGCTGTTTGATGACATTTAAGATTCTACCTTTAAACACTTTATTCTGATTGAGATTGATTGAGATACTTCTACCTTTAAACACACAACCGTCTGCTGAAAGTTGACGAGTAGTCAACTTTTACTCACAAATAGCGACATACAGCGGCAAAGCGAGGAGATTCCATTCATTGCCTATGGGGAACATTGGAGAGGGGTGGGGTGGAGCCCACTGGCCAATACATATCTGGTGGAGCTTGGCTGTAGCAGCGAACCATCCAGCAGCTGCCGCTACCCCACCTCCCCTCTGAAAAGTTGACTACTCATCAGCTTTCAGCAGAGCGGGTAGAGCGGCTGCCAATCGGAACTCATCACTCCGTGAAAACTGCACGGTAACAACAAATCAGGAGATCGAATAGCCACACCCGTGCATGCGGAGCGCTCCGAAGTGGGTAGCTGTCCGTGTGTCTGTGTATTGGCCCTTTTCCATACATATATGCTGGCTTGGCTTGACTCGGTTTGACTCGGTGCGTCGGCCCAGAGCGGCTGGGATTTGCATCTCCATTACAACAGGGCTACCCACTTGAAGGTGTGTCTTTAAGTGATGACGCGCTTGTCTTGAGTCCTTTATATCGGTTCCTATTTCGCTTTATCTGTGCAAATTGTGTACTGGATAGATTTGGCTGTGTAATCTGTATCTACAGGTAGCTAAGGTGGCTAGCTAACATAAGTTGCCTGGCATGGATAATGTTAGCTACTATATCCATGCTATGTAAAGTTAATTGCATATCAGAAGTTTGATCTCGTTTTAGAAAGCCTTCCCTTGTCGCCGTAAAGCACCACTCACCTCACAACTGCGATTACCTTTCAATTTATGTTCATTATTATAATAGCCTACATGTATTGGCATTTTGGAGTCTCTTCCCATTTTTGTCATGACCTAAGGGCCAGGTTATGACAGCATTTATGACCCCAAGAGGAAGGACCCCATTGAGTTTTGGTGACCCCATGACCTTTCCTTTAGTACCACTGTCAGGCTAAACTGAGAAAAAGATATCTTGAAAAGTCATGGCGTACTTGCCATAAAATGTGCTGTGCACATTCATGACCCCAGGAGGAAGAAAGCTTGTTTGGCCTTGGCGGAGGTCTGCATTATTCTAGTTCTGACCGGGATTGTGAGTGGTGGAGATATCTCTTTTTGATATGCGCTGTTGTGAATTTTTCACGTTACAGGCACTGTGCTGAATATATTGTATATAGTTACCGGCTACGCTACGTTACACATTATTAATCTCCGAGACATTCTCGAAGTATCTCAGTGCCTTCCTTTCATTACGGCAGTTGCCTGTACTGAAGTCAGAGATTATGCACGTTTTGAACTCTATATAAAGCATTACTGCGACAGATTAAGCTCTTCTTGAGTTGCTTTCGGTTTGTAATGATGAGCACTGAATGTTAAGTGTCCTTACCTGTTGTTATTTGGCATTATGTGAGTGAAGCTGATAATTAATTAATCAGTGTTGGCTCGCTAGCTAACTTTCTATTGTACATGTTCAGGCATGTTTGTAACTAATATGGGATATGATTTCTTGGAGCTAACTATTATATTTAAAGGAAGGATAACTGCTTCCGTTTATCATTGACTTGGAGAGGATGCTCATTCTCATTTACACAGCATGAGTATTGTACATTTTATCTCAGTAATTGATAATTAGTGATTAACAGCTTACTATTTGATAAGAGATATATACAACAAGAGCTGTGATATTCATGTACCATTTCGTTGTGCTTTATTTCAGAAACAGGATATAACTGCCTGTAATTGTTCCAATCTTCTCACAACCAAAGTAAAGGAGTTGAACTTCACCTGGTGACTTAGTGCTCTCTAATAGGAGCCCTGTAGCAGCCAATACACATTATCCAGCTAGTTCTACAGGGTTATTACCCAACATGCGCTGTTTTCAGAGATACCTAGATATTTGAATGGGGTGATGAGGTCACTGGAGGAGGGCTTTAAAAAGGGGAAAACCAACATAGCCAGATTCCCTCCTACCAGAGAGGTCGCAGAGCCCTCTATCGAAGGCGTCCACCATGCCCATGCTGATCAGGGCGTCTTTCAATTGGAACTCCATCTCCATCTTGAAACGAGGCAGGCCCACCTCAACTTCTGACCGGCGCATCTTGTTTGGATGTGTCCATTCCATAAACTTCTCATAAGTCAGCTCCCTCTCCAGCTGGGTAAGGAATAATGTCAGCCATTACTGTGTGTGTGTGTGTGTGTGTGTGTGTGTGTGTAACATACACTTCAATGGGATGCATGTCAATTGAGTTTATTAAAATGAAAATATGATTTTGCTGATAAGTGAGCAGATGTGTAATATACTTCACAGAGATTGTTTAATGTTTGATGTTGATATCCGTTTGGTAGTAGTTTGAGTCATTTTGTGTCAGTTTGTGACCTCAAGGCAAAAGAGCCCCACTTGGTATTGCACTTTGTTTACTTTTTTTGTTTGGGTTTGACATATGGGTTGGACTTTAGTAACTTATTTTACTGTGAATTTCTCCAGACATCTCTTGGCAGAGCCTGAGGTGTAAGCCAGCAGTAGCAACCCTTCCCCTATACCCACTCAACTCCAACCCACACATCAGACCAAAACAAAGAAATTTAAACAAAACTCAATACCAAGTGGAGCTCTTTTGCCCAGAGGTCGCTGTTTGACCACATTACAGGGTCTACCTTTAAAGGACCATACCAGTCTATTTTGAATTCTCACCATTACCGGAGTTTGCCCCTGTCTAACACATTTTGTGTTTGAAAGTGTTTTAGCTTACTAAATGCCATTCACACTGCCATTGGTGTTGAAAAGGGGTGGAAAATACTCCATGAGACTTGAAAGTTGTTTGAAAGTTGCTAGGCATAAATAATTCACCCCTTGTTAATACCACGACACCGTTATACTTTCGCTAACACTCTACTACAAGCCCTGCATGTTGAACTTCCACATTCAGTTGGGTGCGCTTGTTATTAACTTCCTTCTTGGTTGATGCACGAATTTGAATGGCTTGCAAATGAGTAATACAGTAACGTTAGCGAACGTAAAGGCGTAGTGGTTTTCACAAGGGTGAATTACCTATGCCTAGCGACTCTCAAATTTCATGGAGTTTGCTCTTGGTGAGGATATTTTACAATTTGCTGTTAAAGCTAGACTGTAGCTCCTACCAACCAAGTACAATCTGACATTGTGGTACCATGAAAACCATCCCCCACAATAGCTATAATTGTAGGCTAATGATTTTGATATTTGCTAGCTTATTGTATGTTCATAAACTTGCCGTTAGTGGCCTGAGGACTGCAGTCCTGTCGAGGAAAAGAGCCAAACAGCTTGCACGATTTAGTTCTATCTCTGCTGTAATAGGTAACCATACAGTGTGATTTAGTTCTATCTCTGCTGTAATAGGTAGCCAGACAGTGTGGCGGAGAAGATGCTTTTTTTATTCATAGATGTCCTAAAAGCATATTGAACCTAATATTTGAATCCTATATACATGTGATTTGATCTGTGGATTCAAATAAATTATTCAAAATATGTGTGTGTGTGTGTGTGTGTGTGTGTGTGTGTGTGTGTGTGTGTGTGTGTGTTACCTACCTTCTCCAGCCCAGTGGTGTCGTCCTCCATCTCGTTGGGCAGAAAGATGAGCATACTGAGGTCCTTCCCTGCATAAGGCAGCTCCAGGATCTGTCAAACACAGATGACTGAACTGGTAACAGGTAATACAGTAGAGTGGCAGAGGAAGAATTGAAGTGTCTGCTGTTAATAACGTTTTTAGATTACATTGCATACAATAGACTGTTGCAAATTCAGTGCTTGAATGCTTCGCTGCTTAATTTTATTGATTGATTGTTTGATTGATTGCATAAGTGATTAACTAGTTGCTTGTTTGATTGATTGATTGATTGATTGATTGATGGAGAGTGAGGCTGATTGACTGAGAACTAGCTGTCAGTGTCACAGGATCAAAAAGAAAATACATAATAATAAAAAAACATGACTTGAGAGGACTTTGGGTTTATATGATACCTCCCGAAAATAATTTGGGGAGCTGACCCACACTGATTTAGGGGAAACTAATAGGGTCCCAAATTAAAATAAATGATATGTAAATGACCAATTGATTGATTGATCGGGTGATTGATTGATTGATTACCTGGCAGTTGACTTCAGGGATGAAGGTGTGAGGGAATCTGTCTCTCTGGCTCATCATCTTCACCATCTTACTGTCATTCTGAAGACAGAGACGAACACTTTTGTGATGAATTCCACCAACCACACCCTTGTAGCTTTGACCAATGTGTTGTCATTAAAACAACTATTCACTTTCTGTCTGTTTGTTTGTTTTGTTTTGTTTTCCGACATGGCATTACAATGGTGGTTAGTAAGAATAGGACATGGTGGGGACAGACTGAGCCTGGGAAGTATGTTGAGACAATGGGATTCTGTCATAGAGGAACTGTTGACACACTCACACTTCCCAAACACGGTTCCTATAACAGAAACTTTGCCTGTGCCGTAGCCACATAATATGAGGACACTGAGGTCCAGACTTCTGTATTTCTTTTCGCTGCACAAAGTCACATTCACACAAGGCATGTTTCCGCAGTAGCCACCATGCTGTCTTGTAGGCCATAAAAAGCCGCAGCTTTTCATTGTTTCCTATGGTAAAGCGTGCTCCGGGCGCATTGCCTGCTCCATGTGATGCTGTCGCTTCTCCTCAACTGTGCGCTCCTGCCTACTGGCTGCGTCAAGTGAGCCGTCACACGACTTCACACTTCCTTCGTGTGGATGCAGCTATCTGTGCCCTGTGACCTATCCTTCTCTCTCCAGTTGGGGTGAAAGTAAGAAATTAGGCTGTCAAAGTGAAAATGAAAAGACAACTTAGTCAGCTGGCTTTGTTCGGATGGAGAAAATGAAAATGACAAAATGAGAGAAAGAAAAATGATGACTTGAGTAACGTGGAAAAGGAACGTTTTGTTGCAAGGCCGTCCCTCCGGCAAAGATCACTAACGTTAGACAACTAGTCAGCAAAGTTGTAGTTTTGCAGCAAATCATGATAGCTAACTGTTTGTTGTTTACGCACACATACTTAAGAGTCATTCTAAATGTGTCCTACAGTAGACCATGATGGAATCATGCTCCTGCCCATCAACATCAATAAATTGTAGTTTCATGCCAGACACTTTGCGATAAAGAGATGAGTGACCACTCCCCCTCCACTACATCCCTGGGCATCATTGATTTAATCCAATATACCTGTAGGCTAATCACTCTGCTTTCATGTTAGACACAAGGAGAGAGCGAGAGAGAGAGAGAGAGAGATAGATCTTCCTCTACTGGGCATGAATGTTCACAGCAAATTTGAAAAGATTCTGAATGAAACCATTTGAGTTATCGTGTTCACAAAAGGATGGTTCCGTTCCATTTAGGTGCGCTGCGGTGAGGCCAGTAAGCCAGCATGCACAATACCAGGGCCCACACCGAAATGGAATGGAACCAAATGTAGTGCTATTGTTTGTTACACCTGCGTTTACCTTGCTATTACAAATCAAAACAGACACAGTGAAAAGGGCCCATTATCTGTTGTTACCAGAAGACAGATGATATGTATGTATCACCACACCCTGCTGGTTTTTGTTTAAAAAGGGTATCCAAAGGGTATAAAATGTTATGAGGCTTATGTTCCAAAAATGAAAGTAGGTCAAGCAAGTGAGCGCCACTGTGCGTGGAGCAAGCGTCCGTATTTTGACACTGTACGGAGGGAGTCATTCATCACCTATAGGTCCTCTCCTATGTATTTGCTTTACAGTGCCATGGCGACCCACCCTCAACAGGTGCTGTACACACTGTACAGTGAGCGAGGACAGGACACAGCTCTCTGCATGCTGCTCAGCTTCTGTGACAGCCAGGCCTGCAGCCCCACCCATGACCACCGGGTGCTGTCCCCCAACTCACCGACCGCTACCCAGACCCCAGAGTGGGCGCTGTTCGCCCACCGGCGGTGCCCACTTGGCTGGCACCCTCTCAGGGCCAATCCAGCGTAAATGACCACTCGCTCCTCTAGGGTTATGTAGAGTTCCTTGCCAATGCACCAGAGTTGAACGCATGCCCACTCTCGGAGCATCGCTCCACGTGGCGAGAGGAATGTTGTTCACCCGAATGGCTGGACGAGACGCTGAGATGGTGCTACGTGCTCCAGTTTGCTTGCCCCCCCCCTACTCCTTTAAGGGGAATCAAAACAGACCTGACAGTGGCGGCTGCCCTGTCAGCGGAGATAATGGAGTTTACCGTCAAAACAAGCAATCTCTGTCGTTCCTCCGCAGGAGATGATGGAGGGCGTTTACTCCCACTACTTTCTGGTTCTCAAGAAAACAGGGGGGGAGTGAGACCGATTTTTGGACCACCGATCGCTCAGTCAGCTGATTGTGGAGAGACCATTCTGAGTGCTCACTGTCCAATGGATGCTATTATGTGTCCCCTTCCCTCCACCTCACAGGACGTTTCTCTGCTTCACCTTCCAAGGGATAGCCAGTGTTCAGAGATTACCGTTCTGCCACTCCCTGGCTCCACGCACATTCTCCAAGTGAAAGATTCTATCTGACTAATTCATGTGTGAAAGGATTATACTTCACTTGGACAACATCCTGGTTCTGAATTCGGAACCAGAGGAGACGGCGAGACAGCACACCAGACTAGCGGCGGAGCGTGTCACTCTCCTAGGCGTCACCGTCAACCGGAAGAAAAGCCCCCCCCCCCTTTTCCCAGGGGTGGCGGTGTATCTCGGCATTCAACTGGACTCAACCTCCACGATAAGCCAAGCTACCCGCTCCGTGTCGAGAGGCCATTCTGTTAACCGCGCACCATTTCCATTCCCGCCACGATGTCACGGCCCCATCGGTCATGGTGCCTTCTCTGCCTCATGTCAGCAGCCCGCTCGCTGGTAACATTAATTACTTGCTCCACACGCGCCGGGTACAAAGGTGGTTTGCATGTCTCCAGGCGGAGCCCGCACCATCATGGAGGGAGGTTGTTAACCGTCACCTCTGTCAGCCAAGGGGGATCTGGGCCGTTGAGAGAGACCCGCACACCATGTCCCGGGGGAGTAAGCCTGGCCAGAATTACCTCCCACATCACCGTCTTCACTGTTAGTACTGAAGCACATCACCCCTATGTTGGAAGACTGCCTTGTCCCAGTCAGGACAGACAGTCAGTCAGCAGCAGCAGCCATAGAGATGTAGTTGGTGCACTGTATTGTTCCTCACCACACAACGCTATTTTGAGTCAGGTGATCTTCTTCTACAATGTGTGTAGGGGCGATGGACTGTCCTTTCATGTGTACCGCCACCTAATGGGCTTCGGATTTATTCTATAATGAGGTGAAGGATCCCCATCACTCGTTCCACTATGTGGCAGTAATGCGTCCAGTTCAAATGAGTAAGAAGCAGTGTTTTCTGAATTTGCTCCTAATGGTTCGGCACACATCGGCTGTGCTGTGAAGATAGGACTGCCCCCTCTAGCTTTAACCTCTTTGGCATTGGCTTAGATCGACAAGCAAGGCAGGATACGGTCAGCATCCCTTCACCAACAAAGCAGGGGAGCTGTGGCTTTGGGCCAACACTCCACAAAGAGCATCAGTGAGCTACAGGTATGCGCTCGCGCTATTCACCCGAGCTGGCTAGTCACTACTAGCTCTCTCTAGTTTTGGAATGGTGTGGCCTTGTGCATGTGAAGTCTTCAACCATTCGTAACCTTTTGACGATCTTCCTCTTTGTTTTCCATCTCCCCCCTTGGGTTTTTTCCCGCCCTGAATGCTCAGCCTGTTATGATGGTTGTTATCATATGGACTTGTACATTTGGGGTTTTTGAGTAGCAAGCAGTTCGTTACCGTGGGAACTTCCTTTGTTATGGTGCTTATGTGCTCCACTCAAGAGGTCTCTTATTGCGCTTTTCCACTACATGGTACCAGCTCAACTCGACTCGACTTGCCTTTTTTGGTTTTCCATCAGGCAAAAGTGGTACCTAGTACCTGGTACCTGATTCTGCCTCCCCTCTGGGGTTCTAGAATGTGCCGAGTGCTTGTGCACTTTGCCTAAATGCTGTGCTTTCACGCATTACACCTAATTTAAGAGGGTCTTACGTTACCCACCCCACACTTTCTCATTCCACCTTGGAACGGCAAAGTATGTGTTTGAGTGATATGGGTTTTTTTCTACTAAGTATTTTCAGGTCCAGCACATAGTGGACTATACTGTATCTGGCTCCATGCAAAGCTAGAGGGCTATGTAAAAGAGAATGATAGTTACACAGGTTAACCCTAGTTCTATGATCTAAGGCTAGCTTTCAAACCCCCTGCTGTCCCTGGGTTTCATGAAAGAAATCTTAGTGAAGCAGCTCAGCGGGCGCAGTCCCCTTTTATATGGGTGCTGACAGGCAAGGCCTCTATTGGGTCACGTACGCCAGCCAATAAGGAGTTACCCTGGAGTTACCCTGTGAAACTATTGGTTTTTATTCTGCATAGTAACATGATTGTAGCTAATCTTAATTTTCTACTGCCATAGAGGGTGGCAGGATCTGAGGAGCTCTACGCAAAGCATGTCTCTCAAACAACTGGTTAATGAGTTATTCCTTGCACTTTCGGACACGAGAACATTTTAATTTCCCAAACATTTGCTCTCAGGGGTGGAGCACTGGTGGAGCAATATTTCACTGTTGCATGTAGGGCTGTCCTTGACTAAAAAAAATTCTTAGTCAAATAATTGTCACAGGACTTTGTCAACCAATCGATGAGTTGATTTCATCGACACCTCTGTAACATGCAATATTGCAGAAGGACCTCTTTAAATCTAGTTCTTACCAAATATGTGCACATCTTTTTTCAGGATATTACTCATTCAGCATGGTAAAAATAATAAAAACCGACAAATCGTCTAACAAAGTTTTGGTAGACTAAGACCAAACTAACCGATTAATCAACTAATGGACTACGAGGGGGCAGCCCTTGTTGCATGCAGTCAGCTGGGCTTCTACAATTTTCTCCATCTGTATATTTACATAGCCAGCTGTCAGATTGTAAAACAGTTTTGCCCCAATCCAGTTACCTTGTTCATTCTGAACGGAGCGTCGCGAGTGCAATCCTTGTTAAACTGTTCATCCCAGTTGCCTTTGAAGTAGATGGCGTTGACCAGCACAAGTACAGCATCCTTCACAGTATCTTTAGCCAGCAGATCCTTGATCTTATCTGGTATACAACACAGGGACAATCACCTATAGAATCAGTGATGACGATTGAAGTAGTGGTCGACTGATCTTTGATCAGATTTTTTTCAGCCAATAGTGATTATTTGTGAATGAGGTGGCAGATAGCATTTATGCAAGACTGATATTAAAGGGGTCAAGGAGCACCTTTAGATATGGCCATACCCATTTTTCTGTCAAGATGTTGCTAAACTTTGGAGCAATATTTAGCCAATTTTCCGGTAAGCTATAATGACATGGTTGGTATCTACAGATTCCTTGAAATCTCTAGGTTCATATGATGCATTAAAATTTAGCCTCCCAAAATATCGCTAAACATTTGGTATCAAATATTGCAATATTTTTTTCTAATCAAATCAAAATCAAAAAAAGTTTCGTACAATATTTAGACACTTTGCATGTGAGCTCACAATACATAATGTATTTTCGCTTCTAGCATCAGAATTGAGCCAATTTATTTTTGACATTGACCGATACCTATTTTGTAACAACAGCCAACATCTGCCCAATATATCGGCAAACCGATATAGCAGTTGAACCCTAGTTTGAGAAAGAGGGATATTTATTTGACTATTGAAATATTAAAATGTGAAAATTTCCACAATTATTTTCACCAGCAGGGCTTCATTGTTAAAACAGTAGTCGTAAATTACACTTTGCTTAGTCTAAAATTGTTAAAGGTCACATATTATGAAAGATTCACTTTTCCTGTGGTTGCGCACATACATTTGGGTCTCTGATGGTCCTACTAACACACAAAACTGTGAAATAAGACAACCCAGTCAGACTTTGCACACAGCCTGTATTCAGAAACTGTGCCTTTAAACGAGCCATTTGGACTTCAGTAACATTGTGATGTCACAACGATACGCTCATTGCATATGGGTCGTCCATGACTTGTGTGTCTCAGTTTTTCAAGATGGCAGCTTGTTCGTAAACTCTCTTTTTCCACCTAAACGGTTCTCTAAAATATGTTTCTGGTATTTTCAGCAAAAAACGTCAAGTACATGCTCTGGGGACCTCCGAAACCTATATTAACTTGTTGAAAGGGACTATAATATGTGACCTTTAATCTCATAATACAGGCACTAAAGTTCTAATTCTTCCTACTTCCGGATATTCTGATGGATCTGTTCCCAATGGAAATGTTGGAATTTTCCAACTTGTCCGTCACACCGCTGCCAACTGAACCATTAACTACTCGGTGGCGCTGCGTTATCCCTCAAAATAGGCTCCCATAGGAATGAATGACTTCTGGCATATCCTCGAACAGAGAAGTCTATTCTGAACAGGGCACATATTACATGTGTATTCCACGTAACTGTACATGGTTGAGTCTACATGGTTCTCATTTCTTCAGGCCAACAATGAGAACCTTGTAGACTGGACCTGTAAATGACATGCTTATTCCATGTAACTATACATGGTTGAGTCTATGTGGTCCTCATTTCAAACGACTGAACATCTTAGTGCATCTTTAAAGGACCAGTGTGTATTATTTAGGGGGATCTATGGGCAGAAATGGAATTCAATATTCATGATTATGCTTTCATTAGTGCATAATCACCAGAAAATAAGAATCGTTGTGCTTTCGTTAGCTTAGAATGGGCCCCACATATCTACATAGGAGCGGGTCCTTTCCACAGAGCGCGCCATTTTGTTAGTAGCTGAGCAACTAGAAATGACAATGTTAGGAAACCAATGGTCAAAACAACAGACAGAAAACACTATTGGAATTATGTACTCATGATTACCTGACTCAACGCCGCAGTATTCCAACAAGAAGGAGAGCAGTTGGTTCTGCAACCTCACCACTAGATGCCGCTAAATAATACACACCGGTCCTTTAATGTTCTGGTGTGTGTGTCATCTACCTTGTGTCTGTTTCTCCACCCAGCTGTTGATATTGAGCCTGGCAGCCTCGTCGTTTCTGGCGAAGTCCACAGACTCCAGCTCAGCATTGTAATGCTCCCTGGTTTTATCCAGGAACTCCTGCAAACATCAACAACAAACACTTCATCATTACAGATCCAGTCAGTGTAGCTAAGTAACAAAACTGGAACAATTCTAAAAAGAAAATTAAACATGGATAAAGATGACACAA
>OMKL01064442.1:0-10665 GCA_900302295.1 Parasudis fraserbrunneri | reverse complement strand
TAATATGTGCTTGTTATTATCAATATAAGATTTCAGAATTGTTGTAAGGTTGGGAGAAGCACACAAAGCATTTCTCAGGCAAAGATAACCCAAAGAGACAGCCCAGAGCTTTTGGAGGATAGTGGGTGAGGTTTACTCCAGAGTTCTGGGAGGATAGTGGGTGAGGTTTACTCCAGAGTTCTGGGAGGATAGTGGGTGAGGTTTACTCCAGAGTTCTGGGAGGAGAGTGGGTGAGGTTTATTCCAGAGTTCTGGGAGGATAGTGGGTGAGGTTAATTCCAGCGATGTTCCAAGGAGCAGATGATGTATGGTACAATCTCCACCAACTGCTGCCACATTGGGTGTAGCCCTTTTATAGAAGAAATGGTCTAATATATTTATAGGGCTATGTAAAGTAGCAAAATATTGTCCATTGAAAATACAAATAAGTGAGGTCTTCTTGACACGTAAACTTCCAGAAGATTCAGGAATCTCGAGAAGGGAGGGGGAGTCAGGCCTGACCTTGAACTCGTATAACCCTCTTGACCTATCAAAGTCTAGCAGAAGAGAGAGACTAGCAGTGTGCATGCTTATCAATACACAGCTGTAGCCAGGGGGGGGAGCTGTCTGATACATGAGGTGAGCAGACGCATAAAGTGAACAGATATAGTAGTAGAATGGATATTGATAATATCATCTTTGCTAAACCCTTCACTCAATATCATGATTTAGTCACAATATGATCCGATTGAAAGACGATAAATCTACCATACTGAATTATCGCCCAGCCCTACCATCAGTTACTACATTATATGTCTCTGTCTCCCCCTTTCCAGGTGGGCATCAGGAAGGTGTTTGCTGAGGTGCTGCCCTCCCACAAGGTGGCCAAGGTGGAGCAGCTGCAGCAGGCAGGGAAGAGGGTGGCCATGGTGGGTGACGGGGTCAATGACTCACCCGCCCTTGCCATGGCTGACGTGGGCATCGCCATAGGAACGGGCACAGATGTGGCCATAGAGGCAGCAGATGTGGTGTTGATCAGGGTGAGAATTCCAAGCTAGTCTCACTTCAGCATTAATTTGTCCTTACTGGCTTTCAGGCCTGTTGTCTGATCAGCCACACATTGATATTTATATCTCATGAATGCACTTGCTTGTTGCTCTACAGCCCCTATCGTTTTAAGGTATATTATTAATAGGTATATGCTTAGATTCTTAGAGAGAAGGACTTTCAAATCGAAAGTTATATATTTTTTCCTGCTATATCATCCCATTGTTTGTCAAAATGTAGGTCTAATTTTCGACAAAACATTGACAAAAGTGAACCTCTCACAGTTTCTTAATAACATCGAAACTCATGTTTAGTGTTCACATTTTTACCATTCTCTGTATGAAGAGAGAGTTCAATTTGAGAGTGAAAAATGTCTCCTAAGAGGTGGGGGGGTTGCCCTTTTGTTTATGGTTTAAATAGAGATTGGGACTTCACTATTTTAACGTGATGACCAAACGTGCTCCATCTACTCGCACCCTCCTCCTCATCACCATCTCTTGTGCTGTCGTGTAGAATGACCTGCTCGATGTGGTGGGCAGCATCGACCTGTCCAAGAAGACGGTCAAAAGGATCAGGATTAACTTCGTCTTCGCCCTCATCTACAACCTTGTCGGCATTCCCATCGCTGCTGGTAAGAGTCAGCTAGACATCTTGACGAGGAGACGTGCATCAGTGTAGCCAAAGATGAAAGGTGACACACTCCTACGCAGAGCTGTCACTGCGCCTGTGTATCACACATTCTGTGAAACGGCTCTGCCCAAAGTGCCTTATAACTGTGACCATTCACTGACCTCTGGGACCAAATTGGCTTGAAAGAAAATGCGGTAATAACTTTGAATCGCATTTATACACAGTATCACAAATAGCTCAAATTAAGGTTGTCTGAACATTCATGAGTTATGCAGTGATATAACTGTGGGAAAAGTAAACGCACTATATTTTCTGCGTTAGGAAACCATACCTTTATGGTTGCCTTCGTCGTCATTTCCATGGACACAGTAAACATGGCTGCACAGACGCCGTGAAGTGAAATTATTTCACTTTATTCAACTCATTTTCAATTCTTATTCGTAAAATAGGCAAAAAAAAGATGGGGGAACAATTAATATAAGATTATTAATTCAATATGTTAAGGGAAAATAATCAGAGTGTAAGTAGTAGCGGTTAGTTTACTTCCTCTTTGGGCAGAGATGTTTGACAATGGAACGTTGTCCAACTCTCTGCGTAGATGTGTGGAAAGGTGATAAGTTAACCAGCTGCTAGTAATGTCTCAACTGTTTTCAGGCACACATTGCCCAAGAGTTTGACCTCCCAGCAGAAATGTATTGTTTGTTGTAACAGTGTAACTGTTAGCGGCGTTTTTTTCCCCGTCCCGTCGCGTGATATTATTTACAGTGGAGTAATATAGAACTGCTAAGAGACTGTTGCCAATAAGCTACGGTATATGGGATATACTATACTTAAGGATGCACTGATACTGGTATTTAATATCTGTCTGATACCAGGCTAAAATAGAATCCGATACCAAGAAATGTGTAACATGCTAGAAATCAAAGCAAAGTGACTTGATTTGCTACATTTCTAACACGCATGTTAGATCTTAGGCATGTTAGGTCTAATGGAGAAACATGTATTATATCTCAATCATTTTTGTCCAATGACCCCAAACTGATGGTCTAATTCGGAAGTCTGTACTGTTTAGTAAAAGCGATGGATCGGATCGGCACTTGGCATTGGCCATACTGAAAGTTAAGTCCTCGAAATCTGTATATGGGTATCGGCAGTGAAAAAAGTGGTGTTGGTCCATCCCTAACTATACCACAGCTATCAATCAATCACAGTTTAGAATTATACTTGTCTGCAGGTGTGTTCCTTCCCATCGGTCTGGTGCTTCAGCCATGGATGGGTTCTGCTGCTATGGCTCTTTCTTCAGTCTCTGTAGTCATGTCTTCTCTTCTACTCAAATGGTAATGTGCTATTCATATATATATATATATATCCATTTATATTTCATAAATACTGTTTCCTAGTCTTATTTCTCTGCATTTTTTTGTGATGAATATGTTTAAACCTTTCAAGTGCAGGGTTATTATAGTTGTGTATATTTGTTAGTTTGTTTTCAGTTTAGTTTTAGTTAGTTTTCAGCGTGGGTCTGCTCATTTCAGTTTAATTTTAATTTTTTTAATGTTGAGTTTTAGTTTTTATGTAGTTTCAGTTTTAGTATTTTTTTGTAGTTTCAGTTTTAGTATTTTTTTGTAGTATGGGGCACATTTGCCAAGGGCACGATTTAAGACATTCAGAATAGGTATTGTATAATACAAACATATCACTTATGGAAGGCAATAGACTCACGCATGTCATGTAGACATCCCAGTTTCAATGAACATATGCACCAATACCTCCTCACACTTGTGGTGTTGACAAATTTGACTAAACTAAAGACCTCATCTGTATAATTGCATTTTAGTTCGTTTTATTAGTACACAATATACTTTCAGATTAGATTCATTTTTTTCTAAAGTCTTGTTTTTATTTTTATTTCAGTTCACCTAGTTACACCTAGTTTTCGTTATTGTGTTAGTTAACTATCATAATCTTGTTCAGGTGTACTTATTGAAAGCTATGGAGTTCTAAAGTTCCAAGATAGAATTCTGAGAAAATGTTCCAAAATATTTACATGAGATGATTTTCCTGTGGATTTCTTTTCCTTTATATCTCTGTCTCGCTCTCCCTCCCTCTCCTCTCCTCTCCTCTCCTCTACTCCCCTGTGTAGTTACACTAAGCCCACCGCCGAGCAGCTGGAGGCCCAGCTGGGCTCCTACAGACGGCAGGGTAGCCTGTCTGACGTCAGCGTCCACATCGGCATGGGCGAGATGCGACGGCCCTCCCCCAAACTCAGCCTGCTGGACCGCATCGTCAACTACAGCCGCGCCTCCATCAACTCCCTGCGCTCCGACAAGCATTCCCTCAACAGCATGGCGCTCAGCGAGCCCGACAAACACTCTCTGCTGGTGGGGGAGGCCCTGTGCGAGGAGGAATTTGTGTGAGGCTAGCGCGGGCCAGATTAGAAGTGTTGTACGCTAAGCGAGGCTAATTTCACCTGGGGAAGGCTAGCCCAGGCTAGGCTACGCTAAATGAGTCACATGGGTCAATTGACTTCATCCATCCACTGCTGGTGCCCCCGGGCAGTGCTGGTGACTGGAGAGAAGCCTACCATATATATGCTGCTTTTCACTTCAGCTCCTTCAACTGTACATGCACTTCAAAGCATACTGGGGAGGATTCCACCCTCCCTCCCTACCAGACTGTCTTTTGTTGTGGTCAGTAATGTCCTCAGGGTGGACCATATACAGAATAGGAGCCTGAGTGAAGCTCTTTTGTCCAGGGGCACAGAGGCTTCTGTAGAGCCTTGATGCAGGTGTCCACCATATTGGAAGCAAGGAATGATGTTCCGCTCGTTTGCAGAGACAATCTTTTAACATTGATCCAAAGACATTTTTAATAACGGTGCCCTGTCAAAGAGTGGACATTTCAGAGTGAGATTTTAAGATGGCAATTTTTCCTTGAAGGGAGAATGTGTAATGACATTGATGTATATTATAATTATATTACAAAGAATATTTATAGTAGTCTTATTTATCACTGTTTGTTTTTCATATTGTTGTTCCCAACATGTACTATAATCAATGCCTAAATCAAAAAGATATACATACAAGAACAATCCAAGAACTTGAACTTGCTACATAGCTCATTTTCTCTTCAGAACACATATGGAGTGATTTGAACATGTAAATGTTACCTAAGTGCCAATCTTTATGCCACCTTGGCAAAGTCCAACACATTCCAAAGATAGCACTATGTTGAGTAGGTGGAGCAGGTTACTTTGAACTGCATGTGCACAAAGTGTGAATGGTGATAAGGTCACTGATTGGCAGACGAGATATACTGCTGAAGCCCAAGTATAGGTTGTATGGCCCACTAGACAAAATGAAGTCCATAGATTTATCACAGTGGGTGATCGGTCTGCACTCATGGGTTTGGATCTGCTCTCCCTAATTAATTCATGTTATTTTTGTGAACAAAATCTTATTTTGGATCGTTTGTGATTATGTTATCACACGCGGCCAATCAGTGAATGTGAACAGTATTCACACTGTGAATCAAACAGCAGGTGTTACATTGTAGAACTTAAACGTGATGGTTTGTGCTCGCGCGGCATTGTGAGGTCGCTTTGCGGAACTTGACACTTTGTGTTGTGATGCGGTGTGATGTGAGTGAGTCAAACTCGTGTTTGGCAATTGTGAATGAAAGCAGTTGCTTTTTTCTGAGCATACTTCCATGATCCCACTCTTGATGCCTCTCCTTTCCCATATGGTTTGTGTCATTGCACTCAATAGAATAAATATTCTAGACTAGGGCTGGGAGGTATACCGAACATGAAGGTACACCGTCATGGATCCATGCAAAGGGATGGATTTTTACTGTACCGTTGCACATGATGTATACATATTCTAAGTTATTTTAACAAATTGTCCCTTGCAGCCATATAAAAAAGTAAAAGAAAATAGACCATTTTGAATGAAATTGCAAAATGACAATTGTATTCTAAGATAACGATATAAAAAATGTCATATCACATTATAATTTGTACTGGACAATTAAAAACCGTCAAAACTAAGAAAACGATATTTTAGTTATATCGCCCAGCCCTGTGCTAGACCCTGGGGAACTACAACAGGGACCAGTCAGTAGATTTAAGACTTTCAGCAGTGTCTTGGCAGCTACACCAAACAAGATGCTCAAAAAACCAACTGTAATATAGGCATTAATATATTGCCTTATGAATCAGACTGTACAAGTTGTAGAATGTTTAAGTTATGTCACCAAGTCTGTGTGGCTTCCTGTACTGTATCTTGCGATTTTTATGTACCATTGTGAAAAGAAAGAAAATACATGTACAAAAGCCCTGTTTATATCTGTTTATCTGCACTATAAATCTATCTCTGAATTCAGCAGATAATTATAATAGGCATATTCCTTCGCATTGCTATTCTCATCTGAACTAGTCATATAAATACTTGTCAGTCAAGTTAAGCACGGCCATCAGGTTTTGTGTTTTCACTTAACCATGTGTGCATATGTATCCATGTATCGACTTCACTGATTGAGTGTATTAGCTGCCCATGTATTGAGTGTGCATAGGTTTGTTTGTAAGAACGTGCTTCAAGCTTTGATTTTGTGTGCAGATCGGTCAGTGTAGTATTTGCCTTTCATAGGTCTTGAGAATTACCGGTATATGGTGCCTTTGAATAAACAGCTTTTATAATCTCACTTAGCAGTGTTCAATTTAAACCAGGAGATGGCAATATAGAACCACCTTGCTTAGTAGGGAATAAACCATAATGCACAGATACTCCCACGATTTCATAATTTCATAAACTTTATTTCCAGTTAGTCTAAACATTACAACATCCCAACGTACTGCAAAACAATTAAATACCTTATTATTATTTTATTTTTTTCCATAATACCCTTTAAAAAAAAAAAAATCCATAAACCGTAAATGACTTATTCCTCTTGAGTAGATTTGTATCACTTTGGCTAGAATGACATTGTAGTTGATTTGGCAGATTGAAGGGCTGTGGAACATGTTATTTGTTAAAGAGGTTAGTTTAAGCAGGTTATGGTGGATTTAATGGGTTAGATAAGGTTAGCTGGCTACCTTAAAGTCTGTTTAGTGTTCACTTAGAATCTTGTGCTTTTACCTCACTCCTCCTCGGAAGATATACAGTACCATACAGCTGTGAGCTTATGAGTAAAATGTAAAATGATAGCTCTGGCATACTGAGATTTAGAAATATGCAGCATTTTAAATAAGTCACAACATTGTGCTTTCGTGGATGTACAATCTAATACAGAGTACCAGACATAGAATTGCTGTGTGTAAGACCAATAACTGTAATTGAAAATGCTACATTCAATTACACCAATGACACCGGAATAACAAGCCTCACTTCAAACCAACAACTATAAGGGTACAGCTCCAACACTGGGTTCTCTCTCTGTAAACAGTGACGACCTAAAATAAAGTCACTTGTACAACAACATGAGTAAATAGATATATTTTCATACTTAAACATTAAACACTTAGGAAAATCACAGACTGTGATGAGAAAAAGCCATGTAGTTGAACAAATAAAATGTTCACAAGATTTGTATTTATTTATTTATACTTAAAATTTTTAAAACTGCACATATAGGACTGTTAACATGGTCAATGGAATCACTAAAAATACTGGTAACGCAATTTCCATAAGTTAAATTTGCCTGATATTTGCTAATAACTTTTGTGGCTTTGAGCCTTCTTTTTTCACCTGATTTTAAGACTGACCAGTGAATTTGAGTATAAGATCAGTGTAGAATTCACGTTCTCACAATAAAATGCCGAGGGCCATATGCACAAAGCTTCCCAGAGTACAGGTACTGATCTGGGGTCAGTGACCATGAGCACTTGTCTTCATGACATTAACCAAACTAAGTTGACTCTACATCAGTACTCCCACTTTGAGAGGCTTTGCAAATATAGACCCTGGAGCATAAATATGCTAGTCTTCTGGACAGATGTTCTCATAGCTCCTTCTACAGTGCACTGCACATCCAGAGTTCTGCCTCTTCCTCTCTTAACAAATTAGCAAGAGTGATGTTGATGTTCTGCCGCTTTGTGTACTGTAGGACGAGTATGAATGACATCAAGGCGGGAGAAAGCAATGTTTTCTGCATCCAGTGCATTAGGCTACCTTTCATAAGCATAACTCAACAGGGAGAGATGCGTTAACAAAAAGCTGGTAGTAAAGACTTCAAGCTTTACCTGGCAACTTCCACATTCCTCCAAATCAATGCAGCTGCACCTCAAATTTGCTATGCTTATGTTGTGTCTGACAGCAAAGTAACTTGGCATAATGATTTCGCTATCAGCATTTTGGCACACTGATCATAAAGATCTTTGCGAGTCTAATGACTTGTTTGCATTCAGGAACCGCTTTAGTCTTATCCAATACTGAGGATAAAATTGAAATGCACTGAAGAGCAATACCAGTGTTTTTAACATGTGGGTCTGAGGTCATTCATGCCTCAGAATTTTGGCTTTTCTTTTTTTTTTTTCTCCATTACTGAGATAATTGGAAGCCATTTTGGGTTAATCCATAACTCATCCATGTCTATTGTATCTGAAAATGTACCTTAATACACCTCAAAAAAGCATGAAAATCAACAGACTTGATGAGAAATCCACTAATCGGTAATAACATGGTCACTTTTTTCTGAAGTGTTCCACCATTATGCCATACAGTAATGCAGCTTCTGAGGAAGAGTCTCTTCACACCACATAAAGCCATAGTGGAATAACTTATCAGAAAAATATCAAGTAATTGCCCGAATTATTATCTCATTATCAAAGTAGGATCAACCAGAACCACATGTCAACGACGCTAGTTTTGTCCTTTAATCAAGTCCTCCAGGATTTAGAGTTTTGTGATCAAAACACATCTTCTTGCACCACTCTCTGTGATAATTTATGTCTCACGCTAGTCTGAGGATTAAAGAAAACTGCGACTCAAAAAGGCAAAGGTGGGATGATGTACTTGATGACAAAAACTCTGATAAGGCTGTTTATTGCGTTAAAATTGTGACGATTTAAAAAAGATTCTGTCCTCGTCACCTACGAAATACTTTTTTTCTGGTGAAAGTGCATTGCTTTGCTTAAGTTGTAAGCCCTTGGAATTGTTGATGTTCGATAAAAATAGTGTGATCACAAAATCTAAAATTCCTGGAGGGACTGTTAAATCGAATTCATAGCAATGTGGTTCTAGTGGAGAACAGGCAAGTGAACACCAGTGTATCTTGTTAAACACAGTAAGAGCAAGTATGAATGACAAACCCGTCTGCTACTGCTCAGCAGAACTGAATGTTGGCTGAACACAAAGACTAATTTCACTTTGACTTCTAGATGCCTGCGGCTGTGTGCCGTTCTGTCACGTTTATGAAGAGCAGTTTGTTCATGCATGTTCAGCAATCAGAATAAATAGTCAGGAAAACATCAGTTATATTGAGATTTCTCATCAGAAACACCGCTAATGTTGGCCTACTAAAGGTTGTTAATGGAAGTCGTAGGATGGCCACTGCGCTCAGACTGTTCAGTGCGGTGTCCAATTATTAGACCATATTTCTTGAAAAAATGGGGACACACACAATGAAAAGGATTCTTTACTGAGTACTTATTTTATTCCCATGATATGATAAACATAAATGAGGGCTGAAAACATCTTGTCTATCATATCATGGGAAGAAAATAAGTATTCAGAAAATAAATATTTTCACTGTGTGCAACCCTTTTTAAGTAATACTACTGGTTGTTACCATCACAACATCACATTTTATAGGGAGAAACCTGGATATTAATTTCTTTGTTTTCAGATTCATGATCACCTCATATTTATGATCATTTGCCCCACTGCATTTGCACAATGCTTCAAACACTTCCTTGTACATACTCCTGCTGGGTTTTTTAATATTTAAAATGTATACATTTAACTTCCATTTTTTATTTTGCTATTACTATTTGTTTCCCCTTTCATACATGTATATATACATATATATTATTCTAGATGTGTTGTCTTTGCCTTGTGTGAGTAAGCACCAAGCCAAATTCCTTGTATGTGGAAATTAACTTGGTGAATAACAGTGATTCTGCTTGTGAAAAGCCTCAGGGCCTGGTAAGTGTCACTTATTTGGCAAAATGAGCTTATTGAATACTTGTATGTCATTCTTTTAAATGGTAATACTAGGAGTTAAAGGTAGAATCTGTAATGTTGTCAAACGGCGACCTTTAGGCAAAAGCATGGTACTGCGCTTTGCTTGCAGTTTTTGTTTTTGTCTGATGTATGGGTTGGATTTCAGTGGGTATAGGGGAGGGGTTGGTACTGGCCACACCTTAAGCTCTGCCAAGAGAGGTCTGGAGAAATTCATAGTATAATAAGTTACTAGCAGACCAAAACAAAAAAGTAAACAAAGCACAATACCAATTGGGGCTCTTTTACCTAGAGGTCACTGTGACGGCATTACAGATTCTACCTTTAAGAGGTTGCAACTGTTGAGAGAGGTCTGACAAAATCATTGTTGAGATTTGGCAAATACATTAAATGCTGAGTAGGCATACTTGAGAAATCAAAGTTAAAATCTGATTACCTCAGCAATAATACAGGTCAGGAATACCATGCCAGTTCATTCCCACAACAACAATAAAATATAAATGGTTTGGCAGCAACATATTAAGTCACTGACTTATAAGAAATCCTGCATGGGAATGAAAATACCATCCAAGTACTCTTACACTTTAGACAGGCCACTACAGCCTTCGTCATAATCATCACCATCATCATCATCATCATCATCATCATCAGGTCCATTAAGAGAAAATCATCTTTTGCAATTAAAATAAATCTATAATCACAGCGACAAAATTGAGGAAGGAAATCCTAGGAGGTCCATCTGAAGAAGGGAAATGAGGAGAAGCAAACTTAACTTTGGCACACGGAATGAGGAGGGCTGGCAGAGAGGCCAGCGTTGAGATGAGTCTGCCGCT
>OMKL01064436.1:0-12776 GCA_900302295.1 Parasudis fraserbrunneri | reverse complement strand
GATTGCTGGCTGAATGGGAGTGGAAGTGAATTAAATAATTAGCTATTCTTTTAATAAGATATTAGCTATTCATCTCACATTATACCTCAGTCTGTTATGAGCGTCAAATGTTGGTCCATAATGAACGGACCATATCCCACTGATTATCAAATCCATTGCACAAAAGTTTTAAACATTTGAAACACACACACACACACACACACACACACACACACACACACACACACACACACACACACACACACACACACACATACACACACGGATGAAAGATTAGCCTGTTGGTATCTTGACACATCCAATCTATTATGACATGTCAACTGAAAGAAATCCGCTGGCCAGGCCGACTCTTTACAATGAAAGGCAAGTGTGTTTTAAAGGGGATGAGGAAGACATATCCATTGAAAATGCCATTGCCCAAAACTTCCCCAAGAAACAAACCTGGCAACCAGTAGGGGAGTGCTAGAAGACGAGCAATTTAAATATTTCTGGTGCGCCGCCCAATTTCAGAGACAGGAACCTGCATAGTGAAGGTCTGAATACGAACATCCTCTCCTGCTTATCTTTTGTATTAAGTCTGAGGACCGCTTATCTCCTCTTATTATATCTCTACACTGTGGTCGCTGGACCTTTGTGTTTTCAAGGTGGTCAAGTAAACGTCAATGTCATTGTTTCATCATCAATGTCTAGACCTGATTTTCTAGAGACTTTGTTCTAGCCATGACCATAGAGCTGCATACCCATAGAGTTGGGAAGCAAATGACAGAGTCAGCCTCATTTGGTTGAAAAGTCTGAGAGAGAGAGAACCGCATATCTCGCAGTCATTATGTTACCTCTGCCAAGAGGGTTATGTAAGGAGACAAAGTAATCTGTCCTGTCTGTTTAATTGTTAGTCTGTAAGTGAATGAGATCTCAAAAAGTAATGGATGGATTGCCATTAAATTTGCTGTGCCCATTCATGATCCCAAGAGGGAGAAACCTATTAATTTTGGTGACCCCATGACCTTTCCTTTAGCACCACCATCAAGCTAATATTTTCAAATGAGCGCATTTCCTGACCTATTTGTCGCAGTCATAAAATTTGCTGTGAACATTCATGACCCCTAGAGGAAGACACCCTTTTGATATTCTAGTGCCACTCTCAGGCCAAACTTTCAATTTTCAAATGAGCACTTCTGACCTATTAATCATATAATCACAAAATTTTCTTTTAATATTCATGACCCCAAGAGGGAGAAATCTGTTGATTTTGGTGACCTTGTGACCTTTCCTCTATCGCCACCATGTGGATTTATAGCTTGAGTCTGTTGAGACTTGCAATATTGCAACTATTGTTTCTGTCATCTACCGAGTAAAATGTTGCATGTGAAAGTAACGGCGAAGTGGGGAGATTGTTGAGCCTTGGCAGATGTCTGCACTCTACTGAGTCCATTCCTCTAGTTAAACTGTTTTAGATATCTCTTGATATGTCTTGATTTAGTCTGATAACGACCATGCCAGCCAAGATGAAATATATTCCTTGGCTGTAGTGAGAGCTTACCAGAAATGAGCTTTAGTTAGCTCTGGAATGCTAGGTTTGTGATTGTTGTCAATTTGAAACCTAATAATAATTAGCACAGAGCAAGGCCCTCGTTGCCAGACTCAACCACTCAATGATGTGCTTATTCAATAACCAATTTCGTAATAGACATCAGCTGTGATATACACTTTGTCTTTCTTGTTTTTTCTATTCAGTATTATTCAAACTATCTTTTTATCCACCCACAGAAATCCCAGTGGTAGTTAGATACAATTTAATTTAATATAATTGGATAAATGAAAAGTTTAATTACAAACAAAATAAAATAAACAAATATATATTCATGTTGGATACAAAATTGTTAACTCATGTTTGTTATGTCCAAAATATCAATAATTACATCCTCTTAAATATTAAGACAGCCAATAACCAATAATCATTTTTAGAAATCACAGGCCTGATGGACTTTCCTGTTCACCTATCCTTGACTTGGTAGGCAGGACTAACCAAGTCATTATCCACACCTGGTGTTGATTAGGCCTACCTTTTGTCCCTATGCCTTTTTTGAGCTCAGTTTGTTTGGTGCAGCCCTACCCAAATGTTAAAGTAAGTTTGTCTACTGAAATTCTTATGGGACATTATGTTTGTACTGTTTAATACTTCCATGTAATATACTGAGTATGCTGAAACCTAATTCTATGGATTCTATAAGATTTATGTATTTCAATTAGGTGTTGATTCTACCCATAGCTGTGTGAACACGGACTGTATACAGTCATGAATCTGTAAATTTTTTGAATCGGTCGTGGCAACTTCAAGACATGCTCGTGTAATGGTGCAATGCAATGGTAGCCCCTTGGTTTAAAACTCACTCCTAAGTTAAATACCCCCACTTCGCCACCTGATAATTGGATCCTTTTCAGGTGACGGAATGGATAAGACAGTGGTATTTACCATACATGGTCACATTGTGCTGGTGAGTGGAGGGTTCGTGGTTGGACGGATGACGAGTGTGAAGTGCCTGCTAGTAGCTAGTGAACACCGTTACAACCACAGGCACGTCTTGGCCCCAAAAAGGCCCCAAAACTCACCATGTACAGTTCAAAGCCACCTTTCCCCCAAAATAGTTGTGTTTTTAGTCCATAATGAATTGTTTGTTCACCAAGGTTTTCGTGACCACATGTTTCTGCTCAACTTGGAGCAAGCACACTGTGACTTGCCACCAGTAAGGCTGCATTCAATAAGAGCTCCCTGTCAATACCACACAGATGCATTGATTATTCATAGCACGTGACAGTGATTCTGTTTTTCAAAATATACTGACTACAACCAAGTTGATGTAAGTGTTGGTGTTTGGGACCTGTGTAATATTGACAGGGAGCTGTATCGACTACAGCCTTTACTTAATAGGCAAGAGTAAATGTGAATTATTCAAGTAGAAATGGATTCTCAAGAATCTGCACCCTCCACATGGGAAAATTCATAACCTCACACATCCAAAGACCTAAACTGATCGCATCTATGTTACACAGCACCTTCAATCTCTGGACCTCAAGACTTCTCTATGAAGTTATTCTGACTATAAATACGTAGCTAGGAACTGCCCATACACAGGAGGGTCTACTGGCTAGATTCCAACATGGCTGACCTTGCCTAATTAAGTAGTTGAATACATTCATTATGTAAGTGAATCCCTTAAGTTGAACAATTAATTTATTATCATGTGGATGTCTGTTCCTTCATTGGAAAGCAAATTGTTAAAGAAATTAATTGGGTCCTGGTGTTTTTTAATGGATGGCTCATGTGCATAGGCTTTAGCTTGAATACCGAAATAAAATATTTTACAATGATCAATTCTATTCAATAGTTTGAGTTTTACTTGGATGCCAGTCAATCATTCCATAAGAGTGGGTGTCAAATCTTTCAAATTTTTGATATTTCATTTTGGGGAAACTCATCAAATAATTGTTCACAAAAAGACAGAGGGATTGATTGATTGCTTCCTTCCAGAGTGGCTGCGGTGTGGGGCCATGGGCTGCTGTTTCAGTGGAGGTGATGTGGAGGGAGATGAGAAGCACGGAGACTCTGACAACAGCTGTAAGAGGTGCTGTCTGAAGACCAGAGACTGTTTGATGAGCGGAGAGTGCGGACGTGCTCTCCAGATTGCCAATGTCTGTGCCGTGTGTGGCATGTGCATACGCATGTGGATGTGTAAGTTCAGGGGGAAGTATCGCAAATGGCACGTGCAATAGTCCGATGCATCCACTCAATTTAAGAACTTATACTGTATGTTATTCCTATGATGGTCTAGGACAGTCCAATCAATATCTGAAGATGAACAACTCATTCCCAAAGCCACAAACCAGGGAAGCTGGAGTCAGACTTGTGATTTCTAAGTCTGGAGTTGCTCCATAGACAATGAATGGGAGAATGATTTTGTAGATTATTTGTCTAGCCAAATTATTTTTGATTAAAGGTTTTGAGCTTCTATTATAGTGTTATTAAAAAATGTACCCTTTCCCCAGAAACCCCCCCCCTGGGTTTTCTCACTGCTACCTTTACCATCTTTCCAAATGTTTTTTAATGGAGCAGCTCCAGACTTTATACCTTGTGACATCATAGGTTTGAGCCTTAGCTCTCTGGTTTATGGCTTTGGAAGAGAGTTGCTCATGTTTATACTGTATATTTTGATTGTACTGTCCTAGGCCATAGGAATAATATGAAATCTTAAACTGGGTGGTGTTCCCCTTTCATATCTGCTTAGAATGTACTTGGTTTTGTACAGTCTAATGGTGTTTGAAAGTGGATATCAGCATTGAATAGGCCATACATAGTCTATGATTGTGTACTAGGTGATTTTTTATTTTTATTGTTAACTCCTCTTGGATGCATGACTTTGACTATACAGATTGTTATTTGTGCAAAACTTGTCACCAGAGTGCCTTTTTCACATTCTTCCCCTGGAGAGGGTGAGCATCTCTGTACTTCCTTGGAATCTGAGTTGCATGTGTGATGGCACTAATAGGTTAAACCTCTCATAGTCCAATATGTGGCAACTTGACACCTTTAGCCTCAGCATACACAGAAAGCTGAGTATGTATTGACATGTCTTGAAGGAATATATTGCTGCTCACTTGGAATTCCTGTTAAATCTCAGTGGGTGCTTGTTTCAATTTGCATATTCATAGATCATTGCATTCTTAATGAGGATTAAGGTGTAGAGATGCTGCTAAGCATCTTATTGAACTATTTTGTGAAAAAATATTTAAAACGTATACATTGTTATTCAATATGGAAACATTTTAAGGGTTTAAAATACATGTGGAGGGGATCTGTAAGCATGCATACATTTCAATAGAAGGAAGGATATCATACAAAGGGGAGAACACATTGTATTTTCACAAACACTCAGTGGTATCCCAGTGATGCACATGTTGCTTTCTTGTTTCAGGAACAATTAGTCTTATGCTGAGTTCAGGCATGTTCCTGTCTTGTGGCTCCCACCCAGCTCTGAGAACAAAAAGGGAGGCATCGTCTCCTCTGGAACCACACCCAGGTGATGGCAGGATGGACGTACCCACCTAAAGGCCACCTCACCCAGCACTTGTCCTGGGACTGCAAAACACCTTACCAACACCACGCCTCACCACCCCTGATGCTAACATGGATGGATTTATTTCCTGCGAACGAGGATCTCGGATCCCAGCGGGAGGACTACTGTATCCCCTGTCTCATTACTTGACAGAACTCCAGCAGAGACACAGGATGCCCGAACACGAACTCCAGCAAAGCACTGCATTTTTCACATCTGGAGGATTACACTAGGAGCCTGGAAAAAGATTCATACTGGCAAACAAATGGTACTTCAGGGAGCACTTGGGAGATGTCAGCAAGATTGTATGTGAATGGTGGAAAAAAACGAGTGAGAGAGGGGTGGATATTGAATGCGAGGGAGAGCAGAGTGAGTTGTTATATAAAGTGTCAAGACAGAGACATGGTGTATTTTCTGTCTCATCCATAAGCACAATTATCTGATCTCTTGCTCCAATCGGAGTTTATTATTAAACACATTGAACCAAAAGAAATATCAGTTGGATGCATGTGGAGGAGAATCGGCTTTCTCTGTGTGAGGCCAGGCTGCTTGAGGACAGATGTCTCGTTGGGATCCATTTAATCATAAGTTGTTGTCCTTCTCCAAATGGTTAAGCTTATTAAAATGTAATGATCGAGTGATCCATGACCCAGCATCAGCAGAAAGTCATATAGGTCATAAGGGATGTTTTAACAATAAGGGGTTGAAAGGTGGAAAATGTATAAACTTTATACTTTAGAACTGTTATGTGCAGAATCTTAACATCAGTATATCATTGTCTTGTCTTAGTTTTGAGTTTGGTGTAATTACTGTAAACATATAGGACCGTATACTTTCACCACAGGAATGCAGTGATGGAATTATGTGTCTTAGGGTCGGATTTCACAAGTAATCTGCTGGATTGTTTATTCAAAGTGCATAATTATGATGGCATTCTTTGTCAGTATATAACTTTGGTTTTATCTGTTCCCTCGCTTCTTCATTAGGCTTGCATATAAACACATAGGAAAGATGTAACTGGCTTTCCCATTTTTAAACACACTGCTTGTGCCAATCAACATTGAAAATCGAGTTTCTCTGATCTGCTATGCTAAAAAGTAGACTGGGCTTAAGCACTCCACTGACAAAAAGTTGTTTCAAACAAAATAAGTATAAGGTCTGTGCTGAACAGTTTCCCAAGATGCACTACATTTATATATCAGCTAATGTCAACTTTGTGAAATGTTAGGCCCTCAGTTATCCATAATATTGAATGTTGCAAGTGAAATGCAAAAAGTTTGGGAAAATGGACTATTGCCTTATAACTCAATATCATAATGCATCTGCCCCAAGAAGCGTAGGCTAATGCTACATTGAATTGCAATGGCGCTGACCATTGCACCAAGTATTACATGATGACTACTGTCTCATGTAATACTGTCTCATGACTACTTCCTCAATAACGGTCACCTTTTCTTTTGTTTACTGTATGATACTGTACAAAGCTATAAAAAAAGTTATTTGTAGAAAATAATAAATGTGTACAATTCTATATAGTATTATACTTTTAATCCACCAAATTTCAAAGGAAGTAGCCCAATTCACTCCAATAATCTCTGAACCTTACAATTACCAGTTATTCTGAAGAATTTTTTTTTGCAGTCAAAACATATAAAAAGTTAATGAAAAAGATGCACTTGCAATGTTTAAGCCAGCCAACTTTAAGAGGAAGTAATCAGAGCCAGCATAACTGGACTACCAACAACTCTTAACATCCAAATAAGTTAATACACCGAGGATTGTACATGCCCCAAGCCTTAAGATACAAGAATGTCATAAAGAATGTGTACTTGGAAGTGCATTCAATGGCAAATACCTTTATCCATTACTTCAATAGCTGGAGGACTTCTACTTTTACCAAAGTAGTACTAGATCATGCTATTTCTATTCAAGGGACATGTCTATTTCCCCCAACACTGTCTACAGAAGAGTACAGCAGGCATGCGGTGTGTTTTTCTGTTCCTCCCATCAGTATGGACTCTGTACTCTGTTCAGCTCAAATTGTCTCTTGCATTGCCTTGTTATGTGGCCTAGTTATAGCTAAAAATGACCCTCTCTCTCCCCCCAAGTTTGTGTGTCTATAGCTATATCTGCAGTACTCTTGCAGTGAGAAAGCAATAATATGGTATCTGTTTATACTTCATTGATGTCTTTTTTGTAGCGAGTTTGTCTAAGTGCTGTCTTTTAGGGTGGTTGCATGCAATATTTATTGTGTTCAGGTAATTGCTCGAAATAGCTGGGGAGGAAAGAACTGCAATCGTAAAGTCTTAATTTGATATCGGAGGCTCAGTAGGATTTTCTTTGCAGAAAGAAATATTGTGTTCACAAATGATACGTTGAAATCAATAAAGATCTGCGAGGTTATTTCAGAGAACAAGAGTGTAATATCATGGCCCAGATAAGAGTCATCTTGACGGCATCCTTGAGTATTTGTTCTTCTGTTAATCCAAGAACAGTTTATGTTGATGGGTTGCAGACATGGCATTGTGTTTTCCTCCTATACAGTGTGGACCTTATCATTCAGACTCACAATGTACTATCTTTGAAGACGCTGTCTCAGGAGGCTGTGAGCTGAGGGATGTTTCCATGCACAGACGACAATGTTGAGACACACACACACACACACACACTATGTGCACAGTGATAAAACACCAGGGCAAGGCCCCATATGACTTGAGGACCAGTCCTGGAAACATCCAGTGAGGGGAACAAAATTGAAGATTTTGTGAGGATTTTTGCCCCACCTTTTTTGCTGTCTTTCATCCTCTTCCTTCGTTACCTCTCCCTGACTGAATCCATTTATTTCACCTCTCCTCCTGTCTGTTCTCTGCCAGTGATTTGTGTTGCTCTTTGAGTGCGTCTGCTGTGGTAGGTGTAGAGAAAAGGCATTGTGTGCTGCTGTCAGTCAGCTAGATCAGAGCTCCAGAGAATCCTTATTGCTCACCCTTCGATAATAAGTAGGTAGTTACTGTAGAGTCATCGGTCACATTTATCTAGAGGTATAATTCAGTTCACCTTTAGCTTCAGCATACACAGAAAGCTGAGTAGGTATTGATATGTCTTGCAAGAATATAAGCTGCTGTTTTGGAATAAATGGTAAATATGAATGTTTATATGTTGTCAGTTTGCATATTCATAGATCTTTTCATGAGGGTAACGGTGTAGAGATGCTGATAAGCCATTTTCAGTAGTTTATTGAGCAATTTGGTGGAAAATATACATATTTATACAAATTGTTATTCAATATAGACCATTTTAAGGCTTTAAAATACATGTGGAGGGGATCTTTAAAAAATACACAATAGTCACATCTTACTCTGCCCTTCCATTCCCGTTCCTGTCTTGTTCCTCTGCAGCTACACAGCACAGCTTATGTTTGCCTTCCATATAGTATTTCCATCCACGTGTCAACACTTCCCACAGAGCTGTCAGCCTAGTTAGACCTGGCCATGGGAGGTGGAAGGTGTTCCCCCCCCCCCAGAGCACAACAGAATGCGTCCTGCCATGTCTGACAGCCGCCTATTGCTGCTGTGGAGCAGCAACACACTTGTTATTAGACTTAGTTCACCACACGGCTGGGGATGCCTGCTGACGAGGAGCTTGCTTCTTAATCTGTCCCAAGTAGTCAGATCAAACCCCTGGCTATCACAAAGCTTTGTCCATGAAGACACCACAAAGCCCCTTGAAGTGGCTAGCCTGCTTTGACTTCTAAAAGGCGGCAGCTCTTTTTAAATTCGGGTAGAAAAAGAAAAAAGAAAAAAAAGTTCTTAACAACATTAACAATGCTCTGGAACACTGACTATTCTGGTGCACATCTATTTTTGTGTGTGACATGAAGCAATGACTGGCTTTAAAATGGGGGAAAAAGCAATGGTGTGTGTCCAATCTGGGTTGTGCGAGAGTACAGGTGAGCCGGTGTCTAGTGTGTCTCTCCAGTCCCCTCCCTCCTGCTGTGTGACACTCTTTGAGATTCTGGAGATGTGCCGGAGAGCCTTGCAGAAGATGGGAAGGGACAGCTAGTAGGGGATGGGGCAATGAGTTTTGTTGAAATTGGGTTTTATTTTTGTCCACTTTCAGGGACCTCTATCTTATCTGCTTCCCAGCCCTCATCCTACATTTCCATCTCACTGTGTGAAAATTGGAGTGATATAAAGATGAAGACAGGGAGAGAGAGACTGTAAAATAAGGAAAGTGAAGGGATGCAGAGAGAGATGCAGACAGGGAGATAGTGAGAGAGGGAGAGAGAGAGAGATGGAGAGGGGGAAAGACGGCAGCGATTTTTTCCCCCGCCAGTTCCAGTGCGCAACGGCACCAAGGTCTTCAGCAAATGTCTTATGATAGCTTTTTATTCATGTTGAGAAAACAGAACGTGGCTATCACACCCTTCAGCACATTACTTAGTGTAAACTGTTTCCTTGTAGCATCTCAACAAAAAAATATACAGGAGGTCAGTAATTTTCAAAAAATATATGAGTGTTTGAGGAAAATGATTATAATGATTTAAATGCTAATATGGTGTGAAAATGCATCTGTCTCTGACACTCAGTATTCAAACCATAGGGAGTAGAAGCAAACACAAAGGCTATAGCAACCAGCCCTGTCCCTTTCCCTTTCTCTCTCTCTCTCTCTCTCTCTCTTAGGTGGACAAGCAGAGGCACACTCATACATACATATAAACACAGACAGAGACATTGCTCATCTTTCATGCATTACACAGTGTTAAATGAGAACAGGCCAGTCAAGCAAAATCTTTGTACATCAAATGCATTCGGAAGCCTCTCTCTTCCTCCAGTCTGGCAAATAAAGTATTTAAGAGATTCCCTGGCATGCATAAACAGGAAAGGGCAAAAAAGGAAAAGAAATCATTACTCCAAAGTAAAGAAAGAAATCAATGAATAAAAAAAGACCTTAATAGCCAGGTGGGATGGGTTTGTGTTCTGTTGGTTTGCATTCCTCATGTACGGGGCTGACAGCCCATTAGGCGGTATTTAAGGGAAATCAGATCTTGGCCCGGCTCCAAAGCCATTAGCTGGTGGGGTCAGCGTCAAGACAAACTGGTAATTGACTAATAGATTCAGGTAAATTGCAGGTGAATTGTTGGTCCCCGGGAGGCATAAGGATGTTGTTAATTGCATGTTTATTACAGTGGGTGAAGGGGATTTGGGATTACAGGCGGGCAATAGCCCTGACCAATCACAGCAATGGGCCAGGTTATGAGACAGGGTCTATTACTTCCTGTTCTGTAAACACAGGTCTTCACAGCCCCTTGGCAGTGAGTATCACAATGAGATCAAATGAACATACTGGGATTCCATTGCAAGGATCATAGCCTACAGACACCTCTTGAGCAGGAATATGTTGTCTAAGAGTTGAATGTTTGTTTGTTCTTTCTTCTTCTTCTTATCCGTGTATGTATATCCCTGAATGGCCAAAATTCTCAATCCAATTTTTGTGACCATGCCTCTAATTTGAGCCATTGAGGAGTAATCAATATTTTTCGTTTTTTGAGAATAGCACCACCATGAGGCCAGATAACTCAGAACTTTGCAGGCCTCCTTGCTATGGTAAGGCAAATATATTTGTCAAGTTTGGTGGAAATCGGATCAGGAGATACACTAATTCCAGTATTGAACGTTTGGCCTGATGGTGGCGCTAGAGGAAAGGTCTTGGGGTCATCAAAATCAATAGGCTTCTTCTTCTAGGGGTCATGAATCTGCACTGTAAATTTGAAAAGATTCTAATTAAAGCTATTTGAGTTATTGCGCTAACACAAAGGATCTGCGGGTGGCGGTCGGGGGAAATCCATAATATCCCTGACACCCGTCGTTCGGGGATATAATAAACAGGGCTGGGTTGCTTCAACCCAGGCACTAAGCCTATAATGTATGTTCACTGAATACAAAACAAACAAACAAAAAAAACCAGAGGAGCCAGTATCTAGCCAATTCAATCGTTTTTTCTTGTCTTGTGAAAAGAATATTGTGTGTATGACAATAGTGTGTCCTCTTTGACAAGCCCGCTTAATACAAAGTAGGGTATACGCACTCACTGCCCACATTAATTGATCATGCTTTTTCTTTTAAACAAGCTAGAACATGATATGTTACTCTTGCAAATTACTTATTGATCAAGTGTCACCGGGAATGTGATTGCAGGCACACGGTCTAATAATGCTCTTAATATCAATGTGGACTATGGATTCATGTGTGCAACATTTGCCATCTGATAAATCCTTGGAGGGTCCACGCGATGAACTCCATTAGATTTCTCTCAGTCAGTGAGGCTTAGCTGCTGAAGCGTCACATGAGGCTTCCTGGGAACTTACAGCGGTAGAAAAATCCAATCGATAATTCTGTCATTGTCCATTTGAACATACATGTCAATAACACCTCCTCCAACCACGACACAAGCCTATAAGAAAATACATATCTGTTGTGTGCCTTTCAGTGAGATAGGTTTTGTCTAACATCTCTACACAAGTCTGTTTGGTAAAGCTGGTGGTTGTCTACAACATGACAATAATGTTGTAGAGAGAGACTAAGAAGATTTCAGGCTTGGTGTTACAGGAGTGATTAGCAACTTGATCTCACAATAACGCGCAGGCTCGGATTTCATCAAGTGGAATCAGGGTGAGGAAAGCCTGGGCAGCAGGCAGCACAATTACCCCGGGGGAAATCTGATCTACTCACTCTCCACTCCCTCTTCCAAGTGAGCCTCCTACTCCTCTCGCCTCCTCCTCCTCTCCCTCCCTTCTCTGCTCCTCTTTGGCAGCAGTAAACTGGTCGATGGTTGGGGTTGGAAAGGGTGGAGGAGGTGGACATAGACCCGCGGACCTGCAGGTATGATGCTCGACTGTGGAGCAGAACCTGCTTGCTTGCTAACAGTGATGAACGAGTGTGCCAACCCTCTGATAATTGCTCACTCAGGGGCAGAGAGAGGTCCATTCATCAAAATGAGCAGAGGTGCTACTGGGCTCTTCCCCCTTATGGCAGCGGGCTCCGACCTGCCTCAACAACCCCGGGGCAAGCCCACAGGCGCAAGCCTCAAAAGCAGCCCAGTAGGTGAGAGGAGGATACTGTTATGTCGTTATGGCAGCAAGCCCCCACCCCTCCCCACATGACACTCAACAGTCAAGTGTGCCAAATTGAGGGAGAGACACGCATGGAGGGGTCTCACTTAAGCGACTGCAAAAATGGAGTGGTATCTCTCAACTTTGCTGCAATCTGCACCGTACACACCTATGGGAGCCTGTGCCTAGCCTGCCATGACTGCGGCAACACGGGGAGGAGGGAGGACGGGAGAGAGAAGGGGAGAGAGAGAGCAAGAGGGAGAGAGCAGTCTTTGTGCTGGTATGACAAATGGAGAGAATAAAGCATGGGCTAAGGGGTGCGATTGATTCCTGCAATAATGCATCAGCTGGCTTGTCTGTTTGGGGGTGATGGCAAAATGTTAGTGTTTTCCATAAACGAGGGAATTGACACTGCCATACCACTTTGTCTCCGGAGTCAAATCCATTAGAGTGAGGGGAGGTCATCTCGTTAAAGGACCATTCCCCTTGTTTAGATGGATTCATCATGTGGGAAATCACACTTAGCCTTACTGTCCAAGTCATACATTTTTTTCTAT
>OMKL01064434.1:9104-19604 GCA_900302295.1 Parasudis fraserbrunneri | reverse complement strand
AAGATTTTCTGTCATTCGCTTGTACCGACTCATCCAGGATGGTCAGCTGGGGAGGCGAGCTTGACACCTGTGCGTAAATCTGTCTAACTGAGACTACTGTCTGTCACCTGCGCAAATCGCCTCATCGGTACGTAGATATTTTGCACCATAAGGAAAAAAGAACACCATTGTGCTTGGACGAGACCCGCCATTCGTTGAAAAGAAGTTTATCTGCGTTTTGGCCCGTCTCAATATTTTTTCAGTCTGACATGAGAGTGATTATGACCTGCTTATCTGATTGCTGGCTGAATGGAAGTGGATGTTACTTAAATAGGCCGCAATAACTGTCAGCTCCTCTTTCACTTTCTCACGCACCTCCTGCTGTTGGTCTCGTCGGGTCGAAGTAGCTAGCAGTATTAAGCAGCATGAAAGCGTCTTTGTCATGCCCGCGAATAGTAATTAGAGCATTTGATTAGTAATAAAATGTTTACTATTCGAATTATATTCGACTCCCGAAATTCGCTCCGACAGCCCTAATATATATATATATATATTTATCAGCAGACATCAGCAGGGAGGCCCACTCACCTGGCAGCCATCCTGGTTGATCCACTTGTTCTGCACATATTCTCTGTCACTGTCATTCAGGCCTGCATGATACGACAGCGCTAATATCCCTGCTCTCTGCAGACTCTCAGCCATAGTATCACAGTCGTTACGGGACAGGCAGTAAATTATTCCAGAGTCACCTGCACAGACAAGAGGAGGGAGGTCAGCACAAGCCATCGAGGGTAGTGCTCTGAGTCCGAGACCGTTATGATGGAACAGGAATAGCAGTAGCACTTGGACACCATCGGAGTGGCTGGCTTACGCGGGTAGTGCTTCTTGATCCAGTTGATGCAGTCCTCGTCGACCTTCTTGGGTTTCTTGGGTAGCACGGCATATTTGAGATTGGTTCGGTTGAAACTCATGGTAAACCTGAAAGCACAATGGGAAAAGATGTCTGGTTACATTATCTGTTCTGTTGTGCGACAGTATTGAACAATAGTGCATTGGTGCAAGCGTTAAGGAACCACACCGGTGTGGTGATGAACCTTCATTACATTTATCTCCTGGTCACGCTAACAAATTGGTAGCCTCTTGTCAAAGAAATTGATGTGAGCATTGGACCAGAAAGGCGCTACGGAAAGCAGTGAGTTCAATGAAGTACACGCGGCACAGAGAGAGAGAGAGAGAGAGAGAGAGAGAGAGAGAGAGAAACATGTTTTCTAGGGAGCCAAAAAGTAAGCCAAGGTCAAAGCTAATGTAAAATATGTGTGCCGATTAGTCAACGGGCTAAAACTCATATTTAGACCGGTATGATCCTTTAAATGTGAGACGGGGCATGACTTGTGGCACGTACACCAACGGCCGAGTCATCTGCAGCTGGTTGAGGATGTCCTTCTGGACACGCGGGGTGGCGGTGGCCGTCAGGGCCATGATGGTCACATTGGGGAACTTCTGACGCAGCTCGTGCAACCTCTTGTAGTCTGGACGGAAGTCGTGGCCCCACTGAATGATGGGAAGGGCGTGGGGGTTATTCACAATGTCTTCTGTCACGAGAAAAGAATAACGCAAATATAGTAGTGTGCTCAAGAACGCACCTGGCTGACACAATGGGCCTCGTCGATGACAAACCGGGCCAAGAGGCCTCGTTCATACAGGTTCTGCATGGCGCTGATCAGCCTGTTACTTGCACTTACCTGGAGGGGAAAAAAAACACTTTAGGGATGGGTCTGACTTATAAAGCATAGTTATGAATAGCATTTGTTGTGCAAATGAGAAAAGTTTAATTAAACTGACGCTAATGTTTTCATCCCTGGTTTGATAATTATATCAGGGATGCTTTCATATCACAGATACCCTGTCTTAGCCTAATATTGAGCTGATATCCAGTACCAGTATCGGTGCAGTCCCTCAAGCATATTCCTCACCTTCTCAGGCGTGACATAAAGCAGTTTGATGATGGGGTCTTTCTTAGACAGCTGCATATAGATCCTCCCTGCTTCACTGTCGCTCTTTCCACCAGACAGACTTGTGGCTGGAATCTACAACATAAGAATTAGAATCAGAAAACAAAAATAGATACTCTAACCCTGAGCATGTTATTCATATCACCATCATGACTTCACCATTTCCACCAGAGATCTAGAGGTCCAGCAGCAGAAGCGACACTTACATCCAGAGTGGTGAGTTTCTGAACCTGGTCTACAATGAGAGATTTGAGAGGGGAGATCACCACGGTTACTCCAGGGGACAAGCAGGCAGGCAGCTGGTAGCAAAGGCTTTTGCCCCCACCTGATGAACAGAAGGGTCACATTCAGTCAAAGGCTACGACTGTATTGTGGTCACATTCAGACCAACAGCTCTGTTACCACCAGGGCTGTGCCCAATTCAAAATATACAAAATATCTGCAATTAATTTGCTTTAGGTTGGATATGACAATCTTCTCATAACAAAAGTTTGTCATTGTTTGAAATTTTAAGAAAACCCACTTCCTGAATTGAACTGAAAGTGAATTGAGCACAACCATTAGGGGTCTTCAGCTAAACCTATTCCTCCATTAGTACCACAGGTGTGTGTGTGCAGGTGTGTGCTTGTGTGTTACATAGGGTTGGGTTTAAATAAAGCATTTTATCGAATATGAATGCAGTATCTAATCATCTTATTGAATCTAAATCCTTTCAAATCCCTTACTGAATCTTTTCTAGGTAATGATTTTGGGGGGAAAGACATGTGTATTGCTTTTACCCCACTCAGTGCAGTAACGAAATATACTTTCAGCAATGTTATGAGTGACTCGAAAAACTGGGGTTGAGGATGATAGGAATTGTAGAGAGAAGGGGTAAAAAACAATTGATAAGAGGGTTTGTTACACTCACAGCTTAACAAATGCGGGTATTTTACTAACTTGAAACTAAAGCGGAAATGACTAAAGGAACCCAACCCCATCATTACATGAATTCAGAACCAACCTGTGGGCATCAGAACGAAAGTGTCCTCTCCCAGCAGCGTAGCGTTGATGGCCTCTAGTTGATTGAACCTGAACTGATGAAGACCAAAGCGCTTATGAAAGATCTTCATCATCTCTGCTGAGTGGGGGAAGGAGAACCCTCTAAAGCGATCATGGGCTGGGTTCCTGTAGTTGGGCTCTGCAATGGATGATATAAAAATGTGTTTACATGCACAATGCGCATTAATATTCTAGATACCAGCTAATGTCCCAGTTAAGGTCTTAGTCAGGATAAGTTGTTTGTATGCATGTTCATATCATGATGACCAATATCCCTGTAAACATTAAGCAAACAGAATATTCTGAATATTACCAAGGAAATGGAACACCACAAACCACGCAAAACCCAATAGTAAAAGGTATAAGGCGTTTACATGCCTCAGTATTCCCGGCTAATATTGGCATATCCCAGCTATCATAACCAGGTTTCTCATAGTTTGGATTTGAGCTTATCTTGGTTTTTGTAAACAAGATATGGCATTTACATGCATCAATCCAGAGATGGAATACTCTATATATGTATATCTATATATTATTATTATCTCGAATATCGGAATATGAATGTGCATTCCTCAACTCACTCAATGAGACCGTGAAGATGTAATGGACTACTAAGACTTCAAGAAAATCAACAGGATTGCTTATTAAAAGCAAGAAAAGGATTCCAACGATTTGACACGAGAGTATGCTTGCCTGGAGAAGAAATCCTCGTAGGCTTGGGTGAGGGGGCCGGTGTTGCTGTCGCTTTCCTGTCCCACGTTGACTTGCTGGACCCCCCCTCTCTGACCGTTTTACCCACAGCGCTGGAGTCTTGCCTTGACACCGAAGAGCTTGGGGGTTCATCAAAGTAATCAGGGATATCAGATTCATTGAAGTCGTCTATATCAAAGTCGTCGATGTAAAAATCATCCGGCTCTACGTTTTCCGTAGCTTTGGTGCCTGCTGGGGTTTTAACAGCTGTGCTGCTACTCCCACTTCTTTGCACAGCAGCCTCTGGCCTCTTGGGTGAGAAGAAGAGATTGGCATCATCCAGGCCTGCAGTTGCATTCTTAGAGATGCTATGGGACAGGTTCGTGAAGCTGGAAGTTGATGGAGAATCCCTGTTACTCTGGTCTCTACCAAATGTCCTCCCTCCGTCTCCAGTGAAAATGGATTTGGTGAGACTGTGGACTCTATGAGAGGTGGTTGGGGTCTGGACATCGTTTATTATACAGTCAGAGTCCTCAAACACACTGCTGTTATAGTCCACTGAGATAACTGAAGACCTGAATGGAAGAGGTCCCTTGTCCATGGACAGACAGCTGGTGGAAGACATGACACTGGGAGTGTCACAAGAAAAGGAAGGCTTTTCTTTTGAACTGGGTTCCAGGATCACAGTGCTGTCCGGCTGTTGCGTTCTAAACGACGCGTCACTGCCAATCTTAAGAATCCTCTTTCTGTGGGAGAAAAGGGAGATGGCAGTAACCTATGTGAAATGTTGAACATCATTAAGGATAGCTAAGTTGTTTCAAATCAAATGTGCACACCTGTGAGCCCTCTGCAGTAAAAGCTGCGTTCCACAGGACAGAGCTATCAGTTCATGTTCAGGAATGGAATCAACCAAAGCGCAAATGGACTCCATGATGTTGAAGAGTTGCTCTTCTGACTTAGGACTGGTGACTAAAAGGAAAAAAGAAACCCATTCAGAAGCAAGGCCAAATCAATAAATTTACAAGGACGCAAAGTGTCATATGCGAAGCATACTCATGTACTACATCATATACCCATATTCGTTTGCACAACCATTCATTTGCGCATATATTGCATTACTGTTTTGCACATCTACTGTATTGTAAATTGCATTACTGATAATGGTTTAACTTTATATTAGAGACCTTACGTTGCAGGTTTTTCAGTGAGTTTTATTGTTTATAGAGTTTTATTCAAAGATGACAATCATGACAATCCAAGTTACACAAAGTGCAATGTCTGTGAGCCACCACTAGGGGCAGAGTAGCTAACCGTGAGTGAGTGCGTGACATTGCTGGCCTATGAGGTGCTTTGCATCTAAAAATTAAAGCCAAAAAGCAGATCTTTGAAAACATGGTGAATTATATGACCACCTGGTTTAGAGATGAAAGATAAAAAGGCTCATCACCAACCTGCTTTCTCTTTAGGGAGGCCATCAGAGACTTCATGTCGGGTTGTCATAGGTTCCTTTGTTATTACAGGGCTGTCTCTGCTGGCAGAATCAACTGACTTAAGTCTGTAGGGAATAGAAATAATGCACTCATGCTGATCTTAAGCTGGGTTGTCAATTGATGAAGGCTTACATAACCACAACGCAAAGGCCACCAGCTATTTTAATGTTTTAGCCCTACCAAATAAAGGCTTTTTCAATAAGTGAATCCAAATCAGTGCCTTGGACCTCCTTTCTTTCTCTGATCTCTGATCCCTGTTACCAAAGAGCACCAGTGTACAATTCCAACGACACCCAAGAAGCGCTCCTCATCACTTTCTGGGCAACAAACAATATTTGGAAACACCGGTGAAGGGAGGTGCCCACTTGATAACCCTGGTGATATGCTGGCTCTGACTGCCTATCTATCTACACGTTTGGCCATTATGGGCCATGTGGTAGGGTATGTAGCATTGGCGCTGTCAATCCCTTGAGCTCACATCAAAGCGGTATGGGTCTGTTGAAGTTGGCAATGCTGTTTGGGGGCCATTATGGGCCATGTTATACATGCTTCGTGTGTAGTTCCATAGTATAATTATCTATAGACATTTCACTTTCTTTTGGCAATGGAATTGGGTTTCTTCATCGAGCATGTATCCTTATCATTAGGGCACAAGTATCTTGTGTATCTAGTGAAATACGTTAATTATAATGTGATCATCATGTCATCATCATCTTGTTAAATGTAGGCATACCATATGCACAGAAAAGTCACCTGATTGAGTGTGTATTCATTCATGCCATTGTAATTCATATGAATCCATAAATAAAACACATTAGTAATTGGAAGAAAACTAACCTTTTCTCTTTTGTAGAAATGGCATAATTGATCTCATCAGTTATTGGAGAAGGGGGAACAAAATCTAAATCATCATCAAGCTCGGACTTGTCATCAAGGCTATCGAGGTCTATGACATTTGGGTCAGTCCATTTATGCTGATCACCTGCATTTACAGAAAAAAAGAAAAAAAGGACATTAGGCCTAACGAAGCCTATAAATAGACAATAATGTACTACACTGATGACATATTTTAGATCCAGATGTACAAATGTTGAAGTGCTGGACATTTCATATGTCTAATTACCTGTGGTTTCTTCAATAGGCTCTGGTACACCATTGCTGTCCTCCTCACCGTCACTCAAAATGGATTTGAGATGAGCAGAGGGATTTCGTCGCGTCACCTTAATGGGCGAATCCTCCTCTACCTCCCACTCTGATGGTTCCTGAATGGGAATGTCTTTAGGGGAAGCTCTGGCGCTATCCATATTGTGCTCCAGTTCATGCTTTTTAATATCAGATTCTCCTCTTTTAGCAGAACGGTGTTTGCCCACAGCACTGTCGTTGACCTTTGAAGGCAAAGTCACAATAGAGGCATCTTGGCTTGATGTTTTTGACACTTCCAATTTGTGTTCACTGGCCAAAGGTATTGCCTTCCCACTCCTCCCCAAGATCCTGGGACTCAGTAAGACACTTCTCCCTTTGACGGGGGCATCAAAGTCATCAATATCATCCCAGTCATCCGAGGGGAAGCCAAAAGAAGTATCAAGACCTGTGGGTTTGCTGCCATTGCCACTAGCACTAGTATGGCACAGGTCAAATTTAGTGGAGGCAGGGGGCACTTTTGAGGCAGGCACCGGTTGAGAGGGCTTGCTTGCAGGAAGAGGGTTAGATCCTATGGCTATATCCGACTTGCTTTTTGAATTTACTGAGAAGAGGGTGTTGATTTTGGCAATAGGTCTTTCAGGCTTGTTTGAAAACGTTAGAGAAGATTTTGTTACTGAACTGTTATGTCGAATATTAACACTCCTGTTTGCCAAAACATCTGAGCTGTTTACCTTGGTGGGGACTTCCAATGTTGTGATAGCTGATGTGGACTTCTTCTTGAAAGAAAAACTCCTGTAAAAGCGAGTATGGTGACAACATAGTTATGCTTCTGCGTGGCTGTGGCTATGTAACGCACATGACTTATCTCCAGCAGCACGCATTTTTTCATGTACAGTTGCTGGCTGTGACTAGCTGACAACTCCCAACTAAGTGTCATTAGCCAACGTTAAACAAAGCCCAATGTTAGCTCTGAGCTCACTTCGTATACTCACCCCGGTTTAGGTTTAGCCAAAGACAACTTGCTCTGAGCAGCATTGCTATGCCTCGCGAGCTGCTCCTTCAAATTATTTTGTGGAAGACAGGCCATCGTTTACAGGTACTGCTAGCTGGCTGGGCTAAGCTCGCTGCTCAACGAAGAGTCTCTTTGGCTTAACTGTTAGCTTGCTTCTGCTGCTCTTCTTTCCATAGCATAACTCGCTGCTGCGGTAAGTCAGTCAGTCTCCATGATGTGGTCTGTAACTTAATTTATTACTGTCTTAGCAGACAATTTTCTTTTCTTTAGTTACATTCATTACACGAGAGACAAACAACAACAACAGTCAAGAATCGTCTTTTGCGCCCATTCAGCAATCTGATTCCTTATTGGCGGAGAGATAGCAGGAACAAAGAATGGTGAATTTTGGGAAATGCAGTCTGGAAGCACACCAGACGCTAAAGCGCCACAAACCTTTAGTTTTATATAGTTCGATGGGACCGACCGAACGCACCAGGCTCCTGCTCGCACGATAATTGAATTTTATCAAGTGACCAAATCGTATTTACGAACGTCCGGGTGCGCTAGTTCGATCAGAAAGTCAGGACTAATAAGATCGAAGGTAGGAGACTCAGACAGGTTATTCAACATTTGTTTCTTGATGCAGGTGGCTTGAGCGATTTTTAGGAATCCCAGCATGTCAACATCATATTTCTGATTATGTCTTATTATACTTTTGTCCATAATAAAGTCTGTTTGCAGCACAAAAGGTGAGGGGTCAGTGAAACGTCACAACTCAACGCGGCTATCATGTATTTATATAGTTAAATGCAAGCAACTTGCATTGCCGGCCGTTCGAGTGCTACGAAAGGGCCAAATACGTCACTTTTCAAACGTGTTTTGTTGAAAAAAAGAAAACGTGCGGCACTTTTCACACCGCGTAATGTTACAACGGCGTAAAAAACGGCATCCTGATTGTTAACACATTGCATTTTTTTTTGTACTTGTTATGTACCAATAATGGTCACTGAGCAGGTCCAGAATCTCCTGATGCAATGACACTTTAATGCAAGAATCCTTCGTGCTACATCACCTCCTGGTTGCCTGATATGACACCTCATATTCTCAACGTAGGTGGAGAGACTAGGGATGTTTGGGGGGCTATTTTATTGACCAATTAGCAATGAAGGTACATGTTTTTCTGGACAAGCAATTTGGGAAAGAGGGCAATTTAATATCATAATTATCAGATTAGTAATGACTAATACAGGGCTGTTTTTTTCCAGACAAAGATAAAGCCAGAAGTAGGCCTTAATCTTTAAGTTAATACATGCCCAAGCCCATAAATGAGTCAATATTAAGTTGGCTTGACAAATATTAAGTTGGCTACTCCTCCTACAACTTTGAAGCTACACGCTTCAAAATTGCTGGGCATCATCAGGCTATGCCCCTGAGGTGTGCTTATGTTTTTTTGTATGGATAGCTCACTTCTATCCTTTCTTTCACTTTTTTCTTTCAGTTTACTTTCAGTTATAGCTTTCCAGCTTGCTATACAACTTAGGACATGCCCAAGTAATGAATGTTGATGACCCCCCCCTTCTCCTTTCTCCATCACTCCATCCTACATATACCCCTATATATAAATACATTCTAGTTGATAATTCAATCACTAATTAAATATTGGGGTCAGGTGATGATAGTGTGATCTCCTACTCCAGGATCTCCTTCTCTCTTCTTTCTCCTCCTCATCATCCTTCACCTCCTCCATCCTCCTCATTCCTCTGTCTCCTCTTCCACATCCTTTCTCCTCCTCTGCCAGGAGGAGGAGGAGGAAGGGGAAAGGGGGTGGCAGAGTTGGGAGTAAGGGGAGCAGTGGGAGGGAGGGGGGAAGAGGGGCAACGGGATGTGCTCAAGTACAGCACCAAAACAAAAACACTGTCCTAAGACTTACGGACTGCATTGTAGCTATTCAAACTCATTAACACTCAGTATCTTGAAAACCAAATTAATTTGTGAGACTGTTAACAGTTTTAGGATATGTGTGAGACTGTGTGCAAAAAAAAGAAAAAACAGTTAAAAGTTAGAAAAGTGCCCTTCTCTTAAAAGTCTATTTTATTATGTAAAATGGACACAAAATGGTCTGCCCACCTGTTTTTGGTGGATCTCCATGTGACAAGAGTGCTACCGGTGGGTCAGTTTTATTGTGAACAGCTCCCAGGGTAAGACTAAACTCAGTTTGTGTCCCATTATGAATATTTGAGGAAATATAAGGTCAAACTGGATATATTTGGCTATTGCTATTTATGCGATCACAGATAGCGGCCACAGATAAGCCATCTCTTTCGGCAAGCTAATGCATTTTCTGACACACTCTCCAATCCTGCAGACATGTTGTGATTGAAGACTCAGAGGAGCTTAATCAACAGAGGTTTTATTATCGTGTATTCAACAAGAACATCATTCAGACAAACAATCGAGACTTCTTAAGCCACAGTTTCTAATTAATGGAAGTGTAAGTCTACATTTTTGATATAGCTGAGGGATCAGGAAATGTAAATCTCTAATTCATAACTGGTCCACTGGACTGATCTATTTTTCAATATTTCACAGTGACATACTGTAGTGAAATTCACAATGAAACACAACTAAAAGTTGGAAGCAGAAGCAATACTACCCTTCCATTTTGCATTAGGAATTAATAAAAGATCATGTTTAAAATTAATTTCCAAGCTTAAATCTTACATCACAAATCAATGGTTGTCATTTGATGATGCACATCAAATGAAGTTGGAAACAGATAATAAGATAATCAAAATATCCATAATCTTTGGATCCTGTTCCCTTTTTAGTCCTTTTGTGACATGCTACCATTCAGAATTCACACCACAGGAAAAGATGCGCAGGCAGCTAGTCCACACATGTTTTTCCCACGTTCAATGAAAAAATACCTGTAAGAGGAACACAGTTTGGCTCATCATCATCATCATCATCATCATCATCATCATCAACATCAACATCAACATCATTATTCTCCTCCTCCTCTTCTGTCTCATCATCATCATCATCTATTTAACATATTACACAGCAATCTTACCCGTCCATCCCCCAGCTGGCTCCCCATGAGTTTTTCACAATCCAGTAAGGGGTGCCACTCTCCTGGCCATATCCCACA
>OMKL01064422.1:0-16172 GCA_900302295.1 Parasudis fraserbrunneri | reverse complement strand
AAACTTTAAAAAAAAAAAAAAAAAAAAAAAAAAAACCAATTTTAATATCTATTGGTCCAATTAGTGGACATATTATTTATCTTCTAATTCCAGTTCTTAATTGGAGTTGAGGCATGACAATAATGACATACATTTTTTATGGCAGAGCCATTACATCAAATACATTTGTAAATTATCTTTATCTTTATTTTGTAAATTGTCTTTTGCAGCTTCTTCTCCACATTTCCCTGCAATTTTTGATATCTTTGGTAACCTTGGGATCTCTTTAATTTAAACTTAAGTTCTGTAGATATGAATGAAGCCAGGGAATGCTAAATGTGTTTATAATAGTGATCCCATATATGGGATGACAGGGTGCAAAGGGTTAAAACGGTATTAGAAAGACAATCCGTTATTCCTTTATTAAGGACTGTTGTGAATCTATTGCCCCTCTACTCTGCAGGAGAGGGAATAAAGGTTGTGGCTGCCATTCATAACAGCTCCTCTCGTCAGATCAAGCCCAAGTACAATGTTTACTACAAGCACAGCTTCTTTGCGAGGGGGGAGAGAAGGCTCCGCACTAAAGATGTGATACGACAGGTGGGAGAACCCATCCCACCCTCGACCAATCAGACGGTCACGAGGATCATCAATATTCCTCCTGATATAGAGCCAAGCATCCTCAACTGCAGTAACATTAAAGTGGAGTACAGGCTGAGGGTAAGTGTCAAACTCACCAAGAGATATTGGTAAGAGAGAGACTTAAGTTTCCATCCAAATGTTGTGCACATTTCAAGCGAATTTCCCGAAAAGTTGTCAAAAGATAATGCAAATCAATGTATGTTTCCATCAACTACTGTTGTGAATATTCTGAAAATCCTATATTATTTGTATTATTAAATTGATTTGATCAGTTGCGAAACAAGTGTTTTGTTGTGAAGCCAGTGACAAGTGTTTTGTTGTCATGGCTGCTTAGCGACTTTGGTCCTGTTTTTTTCCATAAAGTTACTTGAAAATACTGGTTGTTGTTGCGGGTCGTGTGTGTGTACGACACACCTGCCCAACAATATCGCTTTGTAAAGTATCTTGACATGCTCAGAATGATATCGCGGAGATGAGGGATGAGAACCAACCAGCCTTCATGGGCATTCTGGATTTTGTGCTCTTTTTCCTCTTTTCTTCTTGACAAGGACACACTGTCATAGATGCGAAGCATTCTCGCAGAGTGTGCATGAGGTTGGCGCTGCGTTCATACTGTGGTCTTGAGATGGCTATCATTTGCAATCATAAGGCAAACTCTGTACACGCAGCAGCAACACATTTCTAGATTATCTCCATCTCTCTCCAGCTAGATGATGTAGTGACTGGCTGCTTAGCGTAGCTCTGTCCATCCCTCTCTCTCAACATGTGCGCAATACAAAACGAATCCATGTACCGTGCACCCGCACATACAGTAGCTCTATCTATCCCTGTCTCTTTGAACACATGCACAATACAAAACAAATCCATGATTTAACACTGCTTTTCATCACAACACAATGCGTGCTAGTGCATAATGTTAACTACAAAAATACAGGGCGCCTGCATGACAACTATACCGTGGTCTTGAGACGGGTAGCTCTGTTGACGTTGTGTGGAAGTGTGATTGACGTTGATGTCTATCATCAGTATTTCAATTCAATTCAATTCAATGTCAACCTAGTGCTTGTGGGTCACCACTAGGGGACAGAACGGCTAAGTGTGAGTGACTGAATGAATGAGTGAGTGAGTTAGTGACATTGCCAGTCATAGAGGTGCTTCGCATCTAAAAATGAGAGCGCAGGCAACCTACATCTTATTTAACAAAGCTTGGAAACATTTATTTCCATATGTCATACATACGAAATGTCGCAGAAATCGAACCAGCACAACAGATTTTTGAGGCCAGAACGACCTGTTAACTGTTGCGCAGTTTTTAATTTTTTCGCACCACACTGCTGTTAGCTTGCTCGCATCGCTGCATGTTAGGAATGGGTGCGTGTACGTTGTTTCCTAAATGGCCTTTCTTAAAGTTACAATCGGCTGATTTGGAAACAACAAGGTCGTTTTGGATACTACAACCACATGAGCATTAAAACGACAACAACGTTTTTTTTTGGAGAGTTGTAAGGATTGGCATTAGCATCAGCTACATAGCCTGAATAGTGTACGTTACTGTGTAGTTCGTGAGAAGTCCATACCATTTCTGCATCACGGTGATGCTGTTCTCGCTCTGGGGTGATGTTGCTACTCATGTAGTGCTGTTTCCAAATAAGCCGAGTGCATCTTTAGGCACGTTTGTCTTTGGCTGCCTAATGCACAGAAATGCAGAGTGAAACTTACCTCAGATGAAATACAAGATATCCACCTGGTATGCTACCTACACCTTCTACTGTGTCTTTATCCAGCTTGTTAGTTTGTAACAAATAGGGCTTCCCGGTGAAAATGGTCATTGATAAAGTCACTTTAACATACCATGGTGGTGTGCTGGGGCCTTGTTTGTCACCCCGCAGTGTGCTGTGGTGATATAATTACAATTAAGTATGGCAAAAAGACGATTTTATATGTGTCTCTGTAGTAGATAAAAGCTCTCCAATGTATACATCCAAAAACAACTTCTGTAACCTAAAGTAGGTAATCTTGCTACCCGTTAGACACTTTAAAATCTGTCTTACCAGGGCAACAGTGTGCATACCGGAGTTTTTATTTGGAAGTTGAACTCCAAAAACGTCCATGAATTCTACTGCAGGACAACAGTTTGTCCAGAATGTGTTATGCAGCTCTACGGACTTGGCTGACAGCTATTCCCCCATCTTGCTAAATACCAATATGTGGACTATATTATTATTGTAAACATCACTGTCTCTTCCCCAGGTCTATCTTGATGTGAAGTATGCTTCAGATCCAGAGATCAAGTTTCCAATAGTCATCCTGCCTGCCGGTCAGCCTGCCCCTGCGCACCAACCACCTAATTACTCTGGCATTGATTTTGGAGCATCTGCAAACCCAAATCCACCCACATGGAGCCACCCCCCACAATACCCCCCGATGGCATCCCAACCTGCAGAACCTCCACCCCCCTATGGAGCACATGGAATGTACCCTTCAGTGTCAGATTTTGGTGGGAAATATTAAGATGGTGAAGATAGTTTGAGCCCGAGTACTTGCATTAAAGGCAAGAATATCACAAGGATTTAAAGGGAATAAAGATGGCTGCATCTCTTATCAAATGGCCTATCAATTTCTTTTTTTACATTGTGTAATGAATCAAGCTAAATGTAGTATAGTGTGCAGTGAAACAATGCTTTAAATTTTGGTTACTGATAGGATTCCTCTTTGGCAGTTAAAGAAATAATATAACCCACTGTTTATTTTTTGTATCAATGCCAAATATTTTTTATACATACCTTTTGCATGTTAAACATGGTTTTGCTGATAAGCGTCCTCTTAAAGACATGATGTAACCCACTGTTTATTTTTTTTTTTAATTATTATTATTATTAGTATGTATCAGTACCAGACTGAGATGTTGTGTCTGCAAGAAGTATGGTTTTGTCCTCATTTAATCATCTTGTTCATTTATCAAGTAGTATGTTTACCTTTTTCAGTGATATTTCAACATATAGGGAGCATTTTTCTATTTAACAGAAAATATCCGTGTCACTGAGCTTTTTTTGTCCAGCTCCAGTAGCTAGCAACAGCCTCTATCTATCCCAAACAACTTGAGGTCCATCCATTGCCTGTACAGAAACTTCGAATTCAGCTTCAGATTTTGGTGGCTCCCAGTGCTCCAAAACTGCATCTAAAACATGTTCCAGAGACTTATCAGCTGTAGAAGTTATTGATCATTATGGTAATCGTGCCGTCCATCGGTTTTTAGTGGTCTTGTAGACATAGCATGAGATGTTGTTTTAAATTTCTTTCTATTTTTTTTTTTACATTGTGTAATCAATTGCATGTAGATTGCTCTGGATGTGGTAACAGAACTCAAGTATAGTGTGCAGTGCAACATTGGATTTTGGTTACAGCTAAGCTTCCTCTTTGGCAGTTAAAGAAATAATGTAACCCACTGTTTATTTTTTGTATCAATGCCAGTCTTGCCAGTATTTTTAAATATTTTTTATATACGTATACCTTTTGCATGTTAAACACGGTTTTGCTGATAAGCGTCCTCTTAAAGACATAATGTAACCCACTGTTTATTTGTATTATTATTATTATTATTATTATTATTATTATTATGTATCAGTACCAGACTGAGATGTTGTGTCTGCAAGAAGTATGGTTTTGTCCTCATTTAGTCATCTTGTTCATTTATCAAGTGGTATGTTTACCTTTTTTTTCAGTGATATTTCAACATATATGGAGCATTTCAATTAAATGTAGATTGCTCTGGATGTAGTAACAGAACTCAAGTATAGCGTACAGTAAAACAGTGGATTTTGAGTGCTGATTTAAGTGTCCGCTTAAAGAAATAGTGTAACCCACTGTTTATTATTATTATTATTATTATTATTATTATTAATATTATGCATCAATACCAGCCTGAGATGCAATGTCTGCAACATTGTTTTTGAAAATGTTTATGTGTACTTTTTGCATGTTAAACATGGTTTTGTCCTCTTTCAAAGTCATCTTATTCATTTAGGCAAGCAGTATAGGCTAACTTAGGTTGTATAACTTGTAAAGCACTTTGAGCTACAAACCTTGTATGAAATGTGCTATACAAATAAAGTTTTATTATTATTATTATTAGGCTATAGGGTTTTTCATTTTTTAGTCCATCTCCAGCTGGTAACAATGGCTGAGTTCCATCTGCTGCCTGGACAGAAACCTTTAGTGGCTCTCAGTGCTCTAAAAATGCATCCAAACCATACTAGAAAAGAGTTCCCTTACAGTTGTTTCCCATTGCTAGCTGTGCTATCATGAGGGTATACCGTCAGTTCAGCTTAAAACACACACTTCAACTGCTTCAGTGAGCAGCTTGTTTTTGATTTATTTTTTAATGTTTGTATAGGGGACATGTTTGCTGCCCTGGAGTCGGAATTGACACTGGAAACAACCTGGCGCGAGGAATGGTGGGCTAGAAATACTATAGCAACCATCCCCTCCGAACTTTAATGTCCTTTCTCAAATTGGTCCCTCCATATGAAGTCACACTTGTAGTTGTGGAGAGCCCTCCTTATTAAAGGGAGGGGTATAAAGAAACTGCAAACTTTGGGACATCCTCGCCACTATCATTGAACTAAATCCACTGGAAGAAAAAGCAGCCATCACCATGGCTACCTCCAATTAAAAACTATAACAAATATTTTTAGAGAATAAGTTGTCTGTTGTTTTCATGCTTAAAGGGAAATTCCACTCCTGGTCTATCTTGTATTAATTGAAATGTTGCTTTACTAGAGTAAAATGAGCCCACAGCCAGCTCTATAAATATTGTCAGGCCAGTGATAGAGCCCTAAACTACTGTGCATGCTCCAGCTTCCTGCTTTACTAAGGACTACATTAAGTTGAAAAAGGGCAGGCATGAAACAATGCCAGTCAAAGGTTGCCCCTCCTACCAAACACACAAGGAGACTGTGTTTTGTGTGTTTACCTGGCAAGAGAGAATGGGAAGCTTATTGAGAGAGAAAATCAAGGTATCAGGAAATTCAAATAACCCACCCATTGTAGTTCTTCTAAATTGAGTGAGGGTAGAGCTATGTGTCATTATGACCTGTAGCTTCACTGCTGATTTTTCTGAGCAGAGATCGCTTTGGCCAGCCACTAGAAAGAATTAAATCAGTTATGCCTCAATCTGGTGAATGAGTTTAATGTTGCTTTGTGGTGGAATTTCCCTTTGATATATGGACAGTTATTGAGTGCTCAACCACGCATTCTGTGATTTTTAATGATACATTCAATTTAAAAGTGGATATTTCAATAAACAGACTTTACAGACAAAACAAGTAATACTAGAAGAGTGCACTTAGCAGAGCACAAATCTCCACCAGATGGCATGTCTGTACTATACTATATGTCAATCCGCTTGACAGGCTCTGCATACGTGTGCACATTGGCTCTGATACACACCAGGCCAAGTGCACACACACGTGTGGATGACAGCTCATTGCGGTAATTGCAGAGTGTTACCTTGAAAATGACATTTTATTTATTTAGGCTGTGCCATTCTCTTACATTGTTCACGAGTCCCTAATCTCGAGTCCGAGTCAAGTTTGAAGTCCCTTGGGTATGAGTCAAGAAACGATGTTGATGTGCCAGCTAACCTGCGTTAATAATAATAACAATGTATTCGGTTTCCCCTGTCCACTAGTAGGGGTGCACCAATTCGGGAATCTCACGATTCGATTCCATTTTGATTCTTGGGGTCATCATATTCGATTCTCAATTCAATACATGCATAGATTTGATTCTAGATTGCTGTTTTGAGTTACTTTTCCCATTTGACTGCGGTAGACAGTTAGTTTAATAGGTCTACAAAAATCTGTAGAATATACAATCACGATTCATATGTGAATCGATTCTTTTGCACATCCCTATTTGTTACTATTTTTGTCAACTGGAATTTAAACTTCTACCTAAAGCCATGATTACACAGTCTACGATAGAGTTGTACTCTACTCTCATACACATTCATTCTCTACCTCTCTCTATCTTTCTCTCTCTGGGGCATCTGATGACAACGTTTTGGTGTTGCTCGCAATTATGAAAAGGCACTGGGCAATGGGGTTGAAGATAAAGGATTCTGATTATTTAAAAGTTGGAATTACTGTGAACAAATTCTCATAGTCTAGACACACACACCGGACTGACTACATGATCTCTGGACTGACTACATGGTATAGTTACCTATATGCACATGACAAGTTTTTTTACAATCAAGTTACAGTCAAGAGGGAGCTAACATTTGTCAGATTTGTTTCCTCCATCATACATGTTTCTATTTGCAACCTGTTACCTGTTACTATTTGCTACCTGGGGTAGTGAAGTTTCACAAATCAGCATCGATGCACACTTGGAGTGTATGTGGTATGGGTGTCATGGCTGGATTGAGATCAAACCTAAATGTTGGTCCTTTTAGTATTCATACAAATATATGCACACAGATCACATACTGAAAATTGCATACAAATAGTATGTAGCATGGAGAGATCAGACTCAGCCAATCCCTCCGAAACATTTCCAGAAAAAAACAAAACAGTTTTCTCTCTCAACATAAGAAGCAACTTCCACATAAACAAGGATTAGATTAGATTACACTTTATTAATCCTGAGGGAAATTGAGGTGCCAAGCAGCACCTACAATACATTTCGATTTTCACTCCCTCTTGATGGAGATCGATTTGCAATTGAAACAGTTGTGGAATTAAAGGCTCAGTCCTGTTGTAATAAGCATATGTATAGCTGGAGGTGCATGGCTGAGTTTCTGTCCTTGATGGATTTGCAATTGAAAAGTAAGTCGCCTACGATTGGAACTTGGCAGAGGAAGAAAATATCAAGCAAATTGATCCCTGGATGTCTGCAATCTATATGGCTTGCTGCTATTGGAGTGAAATGCATAGCTTACAACTGCATAAAATAGTGATAACATTGATGTAAGCCATATAGCCTATGCTATAGAATTGATTCAAGAATATAACTAAGTAGGCTTAATGGTCAATATCAGAATGGCTAAACTGTGGAACTGTTTACTTCACATATAATATAGTATATTAAACAAACTAATGTTGCAGCACCACACATAGTAGAGTGTGGCTATGTTTAGTTCCACTTGCACTGTTGAAAAACGGCTTGAAGTGCCGACTATTGTACCGGTGCCTTTTTTCAAATTTTTCCTCAAATTTCAAGACACAGATCTCATTTAATTATGCTCAACTCTGCTCCCGTCAAATGGCAGACCAATTGAATAAGTGGAACCGTATAAATCCAGCTACCTTGAGAAACTCCCTACAGAGACCAAACGCAAAACTCATAACATGGGGGTCATAAAATAAGAGCAAGCTGACCATAGTCCTTTAAGTGCAATCTCCTCCCACCTGGATGTGATAAATAGGAAATCTGTGGTGAGCTCGTCACTTACTGCAGTACGGTGGTGCAACAGAAGAATGACAATCCTTTCAATTGAATATGATGCAAAAAATGAGGAAAATATATTTTCAAAAGGGGATTCAATAACGGGAAGACTTGTGGTTGAGACTTCCAAAGAGATAAAAATAGAGCAACTGTCTATAAAGGCCAAGGGGAAAGCTAGTGTAAAGTGGACTGAGCATTATGGAAAGTCCTCTGTTCAGTATCATGCCGAAGAAGAATATTTCTCCTTTGAAAAGATTGTTTTGCAAGAACAAAGAAGAGATGGTAGGGCTTGCTTTTTTCTTTTGTATTTTCTTTTGATTATTAACAAAAATATATTGACATTTATTTTGAAGAAATAGTTTTTAAACATTCCTCTCTTATGTTATATAATTACTCTGACTCTTTGTTTTAAAGAGGACATATTATGGAAAATGGGTTTTGCCAAGTCTTTGTACTGATTTTGCAGTGTGAAATGTTACTCAGGATGGTAAAAGTTTTCAGATTAATAAGCCCAAACAAACGGTTCAGAATTATTGCTCACTGTGTTGTCACAAGGCGGACACAAGCAATAAATTAGCTTTAGTTAAAGATTCAGTACAACGAAAATCGTGCTTTTCAATCTCATTGCATTTTTTTACAGAAGATATGTTGATGTAACATAACCCAAAATATTAGAACTGCTGTTGTGAAAATGATGACTAACACCCTTTGATCTCTATCCTTCTGGATATCAACAAAAGTAAGCCATTTCAGATATCCAATCTGCTTCCTGTTTGATATTACATAATGTACTACCTGGCTACCTGATTGGCCCATCAGTCAGTCTGTCAGTTCTCAGTAGTTGTAAAGGATATCAGCTAGCTAGTCCACAAACAAGAAATTAAACTAATTTGCTACAATATTGTTAATTTTAGTGGTTCAAAAACATCCACAGCAACTGTGACAATTTATTTATCACCTGCTAGCACAGGTTAGCCAATGTTAACCTCCCATAGCAAACGATCACAATGGTCCCATGAATTTGTTTACATTTGAAAGCTTCATGTATTATGATACTAACTTGACATCTCCTTTCAATGAACAGAAGGCCACGCCCCCTCAACCTACTGAGAGTTGGCTGTGCTCAGAGTGCACTAAAACAGTTATAACAAATCAAATGATACATCTGAAACGGAAAAATGTATACTCACAACATTAATATTCCACAATAAGCAATTCATGACTGAATTAAAAAGAAATCATTGTACTGGATCTTTAAGTGTATCTACTACTGAAACATTGCATTTAAATATTTTCATATTGACTTAATCAAAATCAACTACTTGTAACCATTAATCATTGGTATAGTCAGTGAGTAGTCGGTCTGTCTTTGTAAAACAGCATAGAGTAGACGGAGAGCTGACATGAGCCCAAAACATCTCAAATGATGCTCCTCTTGAAAGGCTACATTTAAAAATAGCCTGGTTTAAACTTGACAAGGCGGTGCAGCTTCGCCGCTGCTACAGTGGTTAAGGACGATCTTGAACTAACAGTCACTGGCCCTTGTTCCACAGCTGCCTGTAATATGGTTTGCCAGAGACAACTTAAATGTTCACTACATTTGATCAAAATCACTATTGATTCAATGGGCACCTTCACTTGGTTGACAAATCGTCTCCGTTTGTACTGGATTGCATACATAGAAATGGGAAAAGAGAGTGATATATACAGGTATCTAATGGGCAAGCCATTGCTGATTAAAATCCTGGTCTGCTTTCTGGACGCTGAAATCTTGATTAAAACGTTAAATTTGTTATTTTCACTCAAAGTCACATTCGATTCAACATGTCAGCGTTCAGATAGCAGACAGACTCTCTGTTGAAATTTTGACAAATTGGACCATTTCAACAACTTTGGGGTGAGTGTTTGACAAGTAAGCCGTGTTTGGCCCTGTTTAGTGGAAACTAAGCCAGCAAGGGACGAGCTCAGAGCTCTGTCTCTCACAGTGCAGAAGAGAGAGAAAACAGGATGTGAGATAGTCCTTAAATGAGTTGTCAATCAGTGCTGGGGACACTGTGAAACAGGCTAAATGTGACACAGATATAGAATCTAAAGTTAACCACTCATGAACTGCTACACGAGGAAACAGAAATACAACTAACCTAATCTGCCTTACAAAGGCAAAGAGCAGAATCTAGGCCATGTGAGGAGTGACATTTAAAAGAATAACCTCTTAGGATAAGGGTAAGACAGCTGTAATTAAATTGTTTTCTTGTGGTCTAGATGGACCGTACTTGTAAGTAAGATAAATGCGTTGCAAATATTGGTCTTTTCGTAGGCAATGTTGACAATAAGAAAAATAAATAAAAATAGAATTATCCTTTGTACACTTAACTGTTTTTGGAGTTACTGCAAGTTTGACCCTCACATTTTGGGTTTAGGGAGAAGATAGTGGTTGATGGACAAAATAAATAAGGTGCTATGGAGGTGATGTTTTTATACTGCGACTCCTTTTTAACTATTGTCAGATACTATGCATAGTATTTTTAGGGCTATGTGGAATGGGTTCAATCTGAACGCTGCTTTAAAACAGGGCAGTCTAAAGTAGGGACCGCAGGCCAAATTCAGACCTCCAAAACATTACTTGTGGCCCACAAAGGAGTTCTATTTTGATGCAATTTAACTGTAGCTCAGTAAGTACTGGCTGTTCTGCAATGTTTGTGTGAGGAAGTATAGTAGATCTACGTGCAGCATTGCACGTCCTCTCACATAATTTAACCATAGCGTTATGAAGCTAATGTGTCTTAGGGTAAACCACATAAGAGAGAACAAATGCACAGCTGTGTACTCTCACCTGCCCTACGTGATGGGACACATGCATCAACTGGGGCTGTCACCAAGCCAAGATATTACCGTACGAAGTGGCACACAGAAGAATGACAAAAACTATTTGCTGACTAACATTAAAAGTGAAGAGCAGTCCTAATAATAATAATAATAATAATAATAATAATAATAATAACAACAATAATAAATGAGATTTATATTGCTCAAAGTCGCCAGGTGTACTGTACTCCTTTGTCTCTGTGACCGGGTTGTGCTCATGCTGCTGATATGGGAATTCCCTCTTCTGGGCCACCAACCGTTTGTGACCTCCACAAGCTTTGAATATCATCCACCATCTTATACTGGAAAAAGCGCCGAATTCTATTAGAGGAGTCCGTCGACGCTCACATCCTATTCCCCCGTCAGCAGGGTCAGCGGCAGGGCAGCGAGTTCTCCCCTAATACAGTGTCGCAGAAACCACCACTCTCGAGACAGACCAAGCTTTCACTCTGAACGGTGTTTGATGCCCTCGTTCCCGTGAGCCCATAATACAAGTTTATAACCAGACTGGCCGGCTCCAGTGTTTCCGATTCAGGTCTCATTTCTTCAAGACAACACTAAGAATAGACGCAGATAGACAGTACAGGCTGACAAGCCAACCAGCTCCGGGAACAAGCAGGGTGTTTATTTACCGAATTTCCCTACGGGATAATAAAGTATAAAAAAAAAACAAAAAAACATTTTACTTTTGTATAAAACTTATGTTTTTGGATATTGCTTCTTTCTTTCATGTGCTAATGCTCCCAACACAAGCTGCCACAGACCATGCATTCTGCATCATCACAGGTCCAGGAGACAAAGGTTTACGCAGGATTTGATCCTCGACCGGCAGGGGTACATTTGGTTCCAGAGGCGGGCGTCTTAACCACTACACCATCTCTGGGCACAAGGCAAACAATGACTCACTTGGCCATGATGCGCCGGACGTTGTTGGCGAAGAGAGCGGGGTTCTTTTTCTCCTCCTCTGAGGGCGTGTAGATGGGAAGGTACTGCAGAGACAAGAAAAACATGCAACAACTTAAGTCATTTAAACCTACTGGTTTATTCAAAATGGTATGTGATGAAAGTATTTAAAAAAATTAAAATAATAATAATCTATTAACGGCACCCCATCGTTTGATCTTTTCCATGTTTATGCAAGCATTAAAAAGGATTTAAAATTAATATTCATCCGTCCAGACTAAATATGAAAGCCTATTTACAAGCTTATTTACATTTAATTCTGAATAAATGACAAAAAAAACTAAAACTAAAACAAATTCAGAACTGTGCAGATAACGTCTCTGAGGTCATTTGTTAACCTTTCTCCCTGAGAGAGAGAGAGAGAGAGACATAGAGAGAGAGATAGATGGAGAGAGAGATAGAGAGAGAGCGCAAAAGCTAACAAAGAACAAAGCTGAACATAATAAGACAATCATCCTCATAAACCTACGCACTTACATAAAACACACACACACACACACACACCTATGAAATTCAGTATGTAAATAACACGAGGCATCCTCTTTGCTCTCACCTCTATCTCAAACTCATTGTGGAGCTGGCACAGTGTCAGCCACAAGATTTCAAACCTGGAAAAGCAAACAATATGACATGAGTAACATGCAAATGCAGGCTTAGGTGGCTCACTTGTGTACATGAATTGTTTGCTTAAATTGGTTTTAATGTGTATTATGTGTCGAGTTCTGGTGTTGCCATTTTGCATCCCGAGTCAAAAAGAAACAATTCTGAGTAATAGTGAACAATAAAGTTATATTCTATTCTAATAATAATAATCAAAAAGACAACAGAGCTCATATAGTATGATAAAGGCCTTAAAAAATGTACCTAACCATAAACAAGAAAATACCTTTTGTGTGGCCTTTACATGCACAGCATATTTAATGACACTTACTATACTCAGTACAACTACCTCAGTAGTTCCACTGTTTTATTATTCAAAGGTAGACTCCTGTGTACAATTATGCGTATGTGTGTACATGTTCTTGAGTGTGTGTGGGTATGCGTGTGTGTGTGTGTGTGTGTGTGTGTACAGTTTCTCCAGTCAGACAGCCACTGTATAGTTCTACTGTGCTCGGCTGGGAAGACAGCCAACGGCACTCAGAGAGCCACCATAACATTGGAAGCCGAAACAAAAACAAGACATCATGTAACTCAGTCTGAGGAGAGATGGTGAAGAGGGCTTGATAATAAGTGCGACTTTCAGCCCGGACTAATCCCTTTCCAGCTCTAAATATGGGGGTTTGCACAGTCTACAAAAGCTTGTTTTAATTTCAAATTTACACCAGGCTGCTTTTGGTTGCAAAGAGTGTTAACATATCATCATATTGAGAAAGTAACACACGACAAAAGTGTTGTCTCCATTTGCAGTATTTGGATTTTCACTACAGGCTTTGTTTTGACTATACAGTCTGAACAAGTTAACATATTGATAAACTAATGACGTAAATCTTGTCAGACAGACCCCGAAAACCTCTTTTATTAATTACCACACTATCGCCTCCAGAGGAGGAGACGGCCTGATAACAAGGACAGCTTTCCTCTCAGCCTTGACTTATCTATTTCCAGCCCATTTGAGGTCTTAATATACCGTTGAGACTGAAAGGCTTGCTTTGGGTTTCACTTGGATTTGGATAATTTGAACGATGGATGAAACTGATAAAAAAGAAAGAAAGAAAAGAACAAAGTTAACTGTGGTAACTGCTACGGCTTTTGTGGTTACTAACCTTTTGTAGGTAATTACCTACCTATTGTACCTACGCCTTTCTTTTTTTTTTTTTTCTTCAGAATTTTAGCTGTGAAGGTGTATTGTCCAGCCTACAAAGTTTGTTCCACGTTGTATGATTCACTGAGTTTGGATGAGCAATCATACTAAAAATTAAACAAAAATGGACGAACAAGGACACGACACAAGGTGAGAAATAAACACCAGCCACCAGCCAAATGCTGGCAAACGGCTGTGGCTGCTGAGGTCATCTACTCTGCAAGCCATCATCTAGATGTTACTTTAGGTGCTTTACTTTCAGATTCTATTCTAAACTTTGCTTCAGCCGGTGAAATAGTGTCTAGAGGTGTCAGATGAATTTTGAATAATTCTGAATCCTGCCCTGGATCCACATCATGTTGAAAACACCGTCGGGTATTATCAAGAGTTTAAGATGAGCAGTGAGCAGAATTTCCCTCTTTTTTGTTTTTTTTTCCCAAGAACAAATATGTACTCACGCTCCCGGCCCCTGCCACGTCCAGGTGATGGTGTCCTGTGTCAACGGAGGGAAGGAGAACAACCAAAGTGAATGTAAATTACTCAAGACGACGCAACGCAGGTGCTGCCCTAAAGATCAATATTAATAATTGAGGAAGATGTTGACCCAAGATATTATGAGCGTGTAGGAAAACACAGCTGAGTGTCACAGGCTGCTTTGCGTCACCTCTAAAAAGACTCGGTTGGAAGCGCTACGGAATGATGTAACAGCAGCAGGCTTCCAAGTGGTATAGTACTGCGGTAAGATGACAACCTTGAACCTCCAAAAAGTCACATTTTCAAAAAGAAAAGAAAAACAGCCTCATTTTCAGACTCGATACCAAATCATTCAATGCATTTTGAACGAGTCATGGGCGTCCCGGGATCATGAAATATACCATGCACATAAAGAACTGTTTATATTTGCAAATCAAAGCCATATTTGCTGAGGTTTACATGCAGCAGCAGCCATAACATTAGGCCCCAACATTAGCATTTGATCACAGTTACTCAGATCTGCCTTGGTATTAATAGACATCCATTCCCGCTTTGGTTACATCCTCTCTTATATCCACTAAGATAAGCTGAACAAAGGAGGGTTTGTGTTCTGTTGTATCAGTAGGCTCAGAATGAGCGCTTTGTCAAATACTGAAACAGAAAGTGGTTGCCTTACACACAGGAACAGAAAGTCTGACTTTTAAACCTTAACCGAATTTCCCCACGGGATAATAAAGTATTTCAATTCAATTCAATTGTGGCTTCTCACACCCATTCCTAGCATACTGCGAGCGAGCGATTGGAAAGCATCTTGACATGATCCAAACGATATCGCAGAGATAAGGAATGGGAACCAACCGGCCTTCATGGGCATTTTGTATTTCGTACTCTTTTTCCAACTTTCTTCTTGAAAGTTAGTGAGCAGGCAATCTAAATCTTATTTAGCAAAGCTTGGAGACATTTATTCCCATATGTCATGCTCATAATGTCACTAATCATGTTATTCATTATTACAACTGCACCGATTCTCTAATTTGCACAATTAGCTATAACCAGCAAGTACGCACGGAGCTGACTGGGACACGTCTACTGAGAATACTGGAAACCATTCGATGTTGGCTCGCTCGCTTCGCTGTGTGTTAGGAAGGGGAATCATAGCTGTCTAAACAGGTCAAACATGAAGGAGGGTTCATGAGCATCGTGTATACAGCAGTGCCTCTCATCCAGCGTACCAGCCAGAGCAAGAACAATATTCTGTCCAAGATCATAGTCATCCAGGGCACACCGGGAGTGTTCAGATCTGACTTTGTAGTGTTTTCTATGACTTGTATAAATCAAAAAGTCAACCCGAACAGCCCTCCTGTACCCACTGGATTACTCTGATCTTGGGACAGGAAAGAACGAAATGTCTCCCGTGTTTAGACAGACATGAAAAGATAAGCTCAGTGCCACAGAGAGGACAAAAGGTAATCTTCTCTGTCTAAATGCAGCCAGAGTCACTTCCCATTTCCTGTAGCAACAACGTCATCAGCTGTATTCTGGGGTCGAAGTAAAGACAGGGACCTCTCTATTTCCCCTACTGTTATATTTATTCAGTAGTGGCAGGCCACAACAGCATAAAATGCAAACACAGTTTAAGAAAGAGTGAAATTTAAAAAAAAGATATGTACACACACATAGCCAAATTTTCCTTATTTCCTGAAAATGTGTTTTGTTTTCTTTTTTCGTTTTCTTTTTAAGATATGAGATTTGTATCCAACAGCTGCGATATTCAACTAAAACACAAAACCCAACAGGACTTCTGTGAAGAGACACTTCCATGCAATCTAGCACGGCCCTGGCAGAGATAGAAATACAGCTCCATCAGTGAGAGCCGTGTCCAATCAATGTTTTCCAAGGAATCACAATGAAACAGTCAGGATGCAACCTTCATCAAGCAGCAGGGGAGGGACGGACGAAGGCACACACACAGGGATGGATGATAAGATGACATAATACA
>OMKL01064420.1:0-18802 GCA_900302295.1 Parasudis fraserbrunneri | reverse complement strand
CTCCACTGGCCATGTTTCAACAGAAGAAGATCATAGGCCAGCTGTTTACCTGCTACACCAAACGATCATAGGACAGCTGTTTACCTGCTACACCAAACGATCATAGGACAGCTGTTCCTGCTACACCAAACGATCATAGGACAGCTGTTTCCTGCTACACCAAACGATCATAGGACAGCTGTTTACCTGCTACACCAAACGATCATAGGACAGCTGTTTACCTGCTACACCAAACGATCATAGGACAGCTGTTCCTGCTACACCAAACGATCATAGGACAGCTGTTTACCTGCTACACCAAACGATCATAGGACAGCTGTTTACCTGCTACACCAAACGATCATAGGACAGCTGTTTACCTGCTACACCAAACGATCATAGGACAGCTGTTTACCTGCTACACCAAACGATCATAGGACAGCTGTTTACCTGCTACACCAAACGGTGCTTCTTGCTGGTCGTGACAGAAAACCCCAGCCGGGGAGGGCAGCAGTGCTGTCGAGCATGAAAACAGACCAATCACTAAAAAATAGGATTTGGCCTCATGGAGCAGAGTGTCCGCACATGACAAGCGGGCTCAGTCGAGCACCTCTCATTGATTACACTGGCAGGGAATCGTTGCGGCACTCCTCTGCACTGCACAAACCTAATATGGCCAATGGAACAGCCTTGTGACATTCAACACAGCCTACTGAAGTAAGAGATATTACCACAGGTGACTAGTGGTTTAGTAATCTTAGTGAAGGAACGGTAGGCTGGCGGATTGTGCAATAACTGATGACTGACTTTTGTTGCTGCACCTTGATTAGCCTATTTCCATGTTGCCATATTCAGTCATCAGCGGTGAGGCTATATTTGAACAGGCTATTGTTAGTTCACTTTTATATCTGGCTGCACAATTTAAATGTCTGTTAATGAGTAGGCCTATTGTAAAAAATAGATATCCCAGGAAAACCAGGAGAGAGGTTATTCTCCTGGGACTGAACATTGGAAGCAATTTTGTAAAATATTTATCAACATTACAGCGGCCAGCAATATTTTTACCTCAGCATCTAGCCCTGGCAATGTTTTCTGGACAGGTATGATATATATATATATATATATATATATTTTTTTTTAATATATTGCAGCAATTTGAAAATGTGAGCTAGCTAGCTACTAAAAATGTTTATTCGTCTTGTCATCAAATGATTACCAACAACTGAGGTACAATCAAGTTTTACGTAACTGGCAATGTCAATAATTGTTATCAATAATATTATCCAACTTTACCTTGTCTCAAGTCTCAAGTTCCACAACATAAATCAACATCGATATCACTGTTAAAAAATCTGAGATGAAGCTAAGGAGAATTTAGGAGCCACATGCTGCGAGTAGCAGCCTTTTCTTTTTCACTGTAGCTGCCCCTTTTCAGCTCGGTACAGATCTGGCAGCTTGGCACAAAGGAAGACTGCCGTTTGTGACTGAAATGTCATTGTTGTTAAGGTATTCAATGGAGTTTTCTTTGTAAATGTTTAGCACCATTCACATGTTCACCCAAATAAGAGCTTTCTATTGTTGTTCCCAAATCTACAAAGTGAATACATTTCCTACCCCACTGAACCTTTGGAAAGTCAATTATCGCCGTTTTCTTTGCTCTTGCATTGTTTACGTTCGTTTTTACAGGTCACACTTAAAGCTTGGCAAAGTTGTAACAACCACCTTCGATTGACAAGCTTGTCAAGATTGCAAACGAGTAGTCAATCAATCAATTCAAAGCACGCAAAGGCATGCTTACATGCCATTACCAGTACTCTTTTCAAGTTCTACATCGCCTCCATGCTCGTGGCGTGTTTGTGTGTCCTTGTGCATAATGTTAGATAAACACATTAACTAAGTCTGTTGTATATGTTTAATCGTATTTTTTGTGTGGCGGGCACCAACCCACCACAGTAGAATACATATTAAGGAACAACACTGCTTCACCATCCCAACATCCCACTACTGTCAACAGTGCTAACTTGGCAGCGCCACATCATGCAACACACAGTACAAGTCGACCCGAGGCCCACCTACTCACCCTGCTGCTCCAGCAGCGCATTCTGTTTCTTCAGGTCGTCGATGTCCTGCTGGTGGGTGTGGTTTTTTCGCCTCATATACTGGATGTACTCTGTGGCTTTGTCTAGGATCTGTGCTCGGGAAGCCTGTTTGACAGAACTCTGTCAGCAAAAATTACAAGACTAAGACACGTTGCAATGCTGCATTGTCCATCATAGTCAGTCACTTGGCACTGATCAAAGTTAATTATTTGGGATGTACCGACATATCGGCAGATATGGACTTTAAAAAGCACTATTGGTATCTTTCCAATTATATTTTTACAGCTGACATTTGGCCGATTGCACAATTGGCATTTTTGTGACCTTTTTACTGTGAGTGTAGTGCTCATTACAAGTGCCAAGTGAACCAACAGAACAACAATATTTTTTGTTTAAAGCTGGACTATCAATGATTTCCATCATTTTAAATGAATGCCAATTAGACTCAAACCACATACAATCACATGGAATAAGCATGTGATTTAGTGGTTGAATCTACACCACGGTTGTCCAAAGTAGGGCCAAATTTGCCCTCTAAAGGGTTCCAGTGAATCATTAGATATTCTGTTTGGTCTATTTTGATGGACTTAAACTACCTGAGAAGACAAACTAACTTGACTATTACAAGGTACAAAAACACACTGACATTAGACCCAAGACACTGTTATTTACTTGTTACATTGTTCATTAAATTATCAATGCCCAGTGCATTATTTGGCCCACAGCCCACCACCACCCATATTACATTTCAGCCCTTGACCTCCCCTGGTCCACACGTTCCTCATTCCATCTGGCCGGCATTGAGGACCATGTAGACTCCACCACTAAGTCACGTGGTAATTGTACGTGGCTTGAGTTTATTACACTGTCCTCATTTCAAATGATGGAAAATCATAGATGGTTCACCTGTAATGAACAAATTGCACAGTTTCATCTTTAACTAAAAAATACATTTCTGTTAATTTCTCCTTCAATTTACATGGTTGTGTCCTTTATCTATCACAGGGATTGTCAAAACCCTCTCCACTCATGATGCCACTGGACTATCTGAAGATGGGCATGTCCAAATAGCTTAACCAATTTTGAACTGAAATTCTTAGAGCAATCTGTATCAGCCAATATGGGTGGGGAAAATGGGATATTGGCTTAAAAAACCCATATTGATGCATCCCTATCCATTATGCACCAATAAGCATACCCATACTATAAAATGTACACAAGTGTAATCATAATAACACACCAATTTATTTACAGTCACTTAACCAGTGTTTTCACTGGTTATTGAAAATGAAAGTGAAAAGGGGCATTTGATCTTTTGTTGATTTTCCAAGATATATTATTGCTATGGTCTTGTTCACAAGGTATTTGGCTGCAATGGTTAGTTTGGATTTTACTTCCTACAAAACCCTATTTCCTGTTCTAAGTATTAAACTACCTAAATTGAAAACTAGATTTTACTAATGTTATCACTCCATAAACCTGTAGGGTATGCTATTTTTTAACTACGTCATTTCATTGAGCTGTAATTAATAACATAAAAATAAAACAAAGACATCACATGAGGTTAAATGATTAACTCTCAATATCTTGCTAACCAAATGAATTAGTGCAAGCCTGTTCACAGTTTTGGGATGTATTAGAGATTGGGCCTTATTGATCAAGCAAAATGCACAAACATTTGTATGGAGAGCTTTTAAACATACACTATCAACTCATTTCCACTTCAAATTAGATGAGTCACTGGAAAATGTTGGCATGCATATTTTGTGTTTGATAAATGAGGCCCATTGTGTGCAAAATAAATTAGCGGTGTTTTTGTTTGGGCTGAGGGCCCATTCCCTGGCCTGTGTGAGTATGTCGACAAGGAACATTCTGCCCCTTGGCTGACCACTCTGGAAAGGCGACTGAACAGAGAAACTGAGCAAGGAGGATGGTGATTGGCTACCACCCGACACCCGCAAACTTTTTTTTTTTTGACACTCCTATGAAGAGGGTTGGCCAACACTTCACTGACCTCACCTGCGTCAGTAGCGCATGGCCACAATTCGTTAATTTGAAAATGTGGATATCCAATCATCACAGAACTGTCACCTCATTATCGGGGATCAAAAGAGCCATTCCAGGCTCTGTGTCCTACATTGAGCCACGTAGGCCAGGTTACCCTTTGATAGCAAAAGAGGGAAATGTAGGTCTAATCACAGCTTGAGTAACAACTTCATGTACCTTCTCATCTGTCTTCATGTACCTCCCATCAAGTGTAGGAAGGGCTGGACTGTAGACCATACTTATTCCACTCACCTTCTCCCCTTGTAATGCAGGCACAGAGTCTCGTAAACTGTGAAAGCTGTCTTTAATGTGGTCCCTGCGTTTGCGCTCCAGTGCATTGTGATGTGCTCGCTTGTCTGCCTGCAAACAAAGAATTGTGCGATTATCCCATTAGACTCCACAACTACCCTGGTTAAAATGCCTATCTGGATTTTGTGAGGATATCTCTTGGGCATGCTGTATGTACACACACTGACCCTGCTTACACTTGTCATTTCAGTGCGATTTCTAATCATAAATGTCACTGTCACTTCATACATGCTGCCGTGATCAAATGACAGAACTCACATGTGAGGGTCACTAGGGACATAGAACCTTGAGGAGTAGGTCTTGCTGATGAAAAAAAAACTCTTTGCAAATTTCAGATCACAATGTAACAAAATACTGGAGGGTAGGATTACTCAGTTAGCCAGATACTGTGCCCATCTCTAAAAATGGTCATGAAATAACTAATCATGTTGACAGTTTATCAGTTGGTATGGCTGCAATAAGACATCCAAAAGGACCAATATCCAAGTCTAATTTGGCTAACTGCGAAACTCTGTTATTTGAAATACCACCCTGGTCCATTTTGCTTCAAAATGCACCTAAAACTAGTGTTGATCTGCCATGTCAGTCCTTAAATCAAGGGCTCAGCCAATCAATTAGAGGGAAATTATCTAAAATTCTGTAAAATAAACACAAACAATGTTGGTAGTTAGGACTGCAACTAACAACTATTATGATAATTGATTAATCTGTTGATTATAGCTTTGATTTATCGGATAAAAAGAAAAAAAAAGCTACATTTTATTCAAAAAACTAAATGTGTTATTCCTCGTCTTGTACATGCTCTTTCAAATAACTTGCAAATTGACAGTTATAAAACAAAAGGCAAATGTATATTTATTCTATACATCAAGAGTGCAAAATAATTGTTTTTTATAAAGTGCACATAGCAGGTCTTTTTACAATTGTTCTCAAAACATAAACCTGTTTAAGTCTTCAGTTTGAAATTAGCTGAACGGTTTAAATAATAGGCTGATAAAGAAAAACATAAAACACAAATTAAGTGTTAACAGGCTTTGCTATACATCAAATGGCTTCAACAACAGGCCATGGAGGTGCATCGTAATATAGACCCAACTAATCGATTATAAAAATAGTTGCTTACTATTCTTATAATCGATTAGTTGTCGATTAGTCGATTAGTTGTGGCAGCCCTATCGGTAGTGCTACAGCAGCTCTTTACAGCATAAAACACTGGATACAGCTGCAGAGAAGAGCAACTGAAAATCTTACAATAAATGTCCACTCAAATCCACTCAATAAAAGGTCAATTTCAAGACCACCCACTTGTGTGTTGTATCGTTTTATCACTGACCTAAAAGAGTCTAGTCTTGGGTATAGTCTTCTGAGTAATCTAAAGGAACATTATATTTAGGCATATGTGCTAAGGTTCACTGAGCCAAACAATGGTATAAAATACATATTATTATTACTTAACAATACAGTTCTATACAAATGCAGGCTTATTGGAATTACAGATGGCCAATATGGCCTACTGGAGTATGTCATTGCTAAGATCCAAAGCTGGGGAATGGGGATCCAGCTTAATAACATGGGGGAGGGGAATCCCTCTGTGAAATATCCTTCCAGATCAAGGATCCTGACCTTGATTTACACATTCAAATCAAACAAGGAACCTAACCAATGTACTGGAAAAGGACCATGTTTGGACAAAATATAAGCTTGCTACAAAATAGGTGTAGGCTAATCTCTCAAGGTTTCTCTTATTGCATTTGGGCCTTAAGTATAAATGCAGCGCAAAATGGTTCTTGCAGCATTTTAAGTGTAGACAGCCTACATGATTGGGAAGATATAGAGGGTAATAGCTCTTCCTATAATAACTCTATGGGGTAACAGAGACCACACAAACATGGCAGGTCCTATGAGGTTAACAGACAAACATGATGAGAACATAACCCAGAATTTGCTTCTTCCATTTTCGGTATAAGACAATGAAAAACAATAATGCTGTATTATGTCTAACTGGTTGATGTGCTTCTATAAAACAAGCTATAGATTTCATGTAAAATCGCAAGAAAATTGAAATTTTGCCCAGTTAGTTTTCTAAATATAGGACGCGCTTAGACTTATGGGATGGGTTTACTCTTTCATGCAAATATTTTTGAGGGTCCCCCCGCCCCCGTCATTTAAAAAAAGGTTAGCTACTAACAAATTTTAGCCACCTAGCTATATTGGCTATTACCAAGACACACATTATTCAGATTGATCAGGAACATGCGGATGAACTACCCCTTGCATGCACGCAAGATAAGCTTGCTGAATATTAATAGTTGTCGCTGAGATCAATTTTGCTTAATTATATCGGCAAACTCAAATGTTACATCGTTAAGTCATAACTTAATTGGTTAGTATTTCACCTTTTCGTATGGGTTAAACTGGGACCACTGTTTTTTTTAATCAAGCATGATCAGGACTTTCTTATCCTGAACTGGCCAAATGGATCAAGCTCGGCATCGTAACGTTATCTATCAATCTGACGAACTTATCGATCAAGGTTGGACGAGCTAACGTACTAACGCGTAAGAGAAGCGAAACAAAGCGGCCATTGCTCTTCTGTACGACATTCATTGGCAAGCAGGCTGAGAATCAGAAAAAACATTTTGGTCTGCCAGCTCTAAACTGTGCGCGTCTGGAAAGCTAACATTAGCAGCTAGCCAATCTACCTACCTAGCGAGAGAGATACCAACGTTAGCTAACGTAGCTAGCAAACGTATATTCTAGCTAGGCAGATAGAAATGTGAAAACCCGTTTACTGTGTATAGCTAACGTTAGCCAGCGTAAAGTGGTTACGTTAACGTTAGTCATTTCTAGAGGTAGCTAGCTAACGTTAAATAAACAACTCAACTTACATCACTGTCGACTTCGATATCATCGTTGTCGCTCATTCTTCGGTGAAGTGTATGAGAAAATAAAACTAGCCGCTGTCAAAAGAAAGTGCAGCAACCAATAGACGCCAATAATAAAATCTAACGATAGCACGAAAAACCAGCTCCTACAGGGACATGACGATCAACGGATTCTCTACACGTGATTCGCCTACACATGGACGGGAAAACATATACAGCGCAGGCGCAACTTAAAATGTTTTGTGGGTAATGATGTTTTTTAAACAACGCATCTCTGTATGCACGCAGTGCTTCTTTTGGCATGTAAACTACATTCCCCACAATGATCCGTGTTTGGACGCTCCCACAGAGCTTCTTCACTGTTCTTCACATCTCCTGCAAGCTGAAAGCTTTTCCTTTTAAGCCTCAGGTCCTTCTGTGGTATTATTTTAGGGATCACTTATTTTCCAAAGAAAGAAAGAAAAACATTTCATAAAATGTAATTATTTTTTTAATAAACCAGTGGTGATTGATGCCTATCTGGTTGTGCTGGCAATTCACGGCCTGTAGGCCAGGTGCAACTTGCAATTTATTTGGCTGATAAAGTATACACACAGCACTTGCGTTTTGGGCAACACTGGACAAACACGTTTGCATTAAATGCATAGCAACCTCTTGTTGCCCAGATCATTTCTGTTCTATATTTTCCTCTCTGTACTAATTTCCTAATGGAAAGCATATTGCCCGCCTCATACTGCATTGTCCTATCATGTTGCCCAAAACATTTACCAGTGTATAGCCAACCTTAGACAGTCTAAAATTATTTTCATAGCCTATAGGCTACATGTTGCCATTTTTATCTAGAATATGGAATTTTTAGATGGCTAGCCGATGTCGAAGTGTTTGGTGGGCAAGTGAGACACACAAATATTATCTTTTCACTTAATTTAGACTGTATGTTGAAAGAGATCACATACTGTCAAATTACACACAAACACACGTCTCTGTTTTTGGTTTCTTCAGGGCAGAGAAACTGCATCTGCTGAACCACAGATATCACTGGAGATACAGCTGGTGAGTGGCCACTGTGGATACTCTCGTCCACAGCTATCTACTCTTCCCATCGTTCTTTGTCCCATCTGTCATTTTTTGGTGGGGAATGAGTGTGGATTTTGAGTGTGCAATCCTCATCATATTATAAGTTATTATAGGTTAAGTCTGCCAGTAAAGGCGAATGGTCATTCAATATTTGTGGTGGAAAAATAAACATTTGTGAAATTCAACAAAAGGGGGTGTCCTAGAGGTAGAGAGGTTGACTGGTAATGGAAAGGTTGCTGGTTCAATCCCCAGCACAAAACACAAAATACAAAACACAGTAGCTCGGGAGCTGTAGTTGTGTGAATGATCAAGCATTGACAGAAGTCAATAGTATTGGCGATCGAGGTGGTGGGGGCCCCCCAAATCAAATTCTGCTTAGGGCCTCATAAAGGCTTGGGCCGGGTCTGCTGTGCTCTGATCTCTCTTAAGAAATGCATAAGTGTAAGAGTAGTGTGTGTGGCCTATATCTAAAGAGGGATATGTGGAAAAACAAAATCCAATTTCCTTGTGTAATGTGGCCAATAAAGTAACATAGCCTTCTGTGTAAGCCTAAGTATCACATCCAAGGACAGTGCGGTGGTTTGATTTTCAGACCATATGATTAGAGGGCAGGGTTTCCAGTTTTGCAAAAATAAGAAACGGCTACCCTAAACTCTTTAGACGGCTACCCTAAACCTTCAGATGGTGGAGGAGAGTGAGGAGCATCTGTCTGAGGAACAGATTGAGGAGCTCATCCAGACAGTCAAAGACGTCTCTCCTGGTGACCCCGAACAAGAAAACCAAGCTCCAGCAGAAGCAGAGATGGATGAAGAAGCCAATGATCAGTCATGACAAGGCACATATTCTTTATGTGAAAGCAACCCGTTCTTTCACACTTCTGACACCATCTCCAGTTCTCCAACCTGAGTCATTGGAGTCATACCTGTACAGAATTTGGTTGATGCTTTTATCCAAAGTGCCTTATGAGTCCTTTTTTTTTTTTTTAGCAGGGGTGGCTCCAGTGGGAATGGAACCCCTAACCCTGGTAGTTTTAGTGCCATGCTCTACTTATTGAGCTAGACAGGAAATCGAACCCCTTAACTTTGGCAGTGTTCATGCCATGCTCTAATCATTTAGCTATACAGGACCACCACTTGAGTGAATAGCTACAAGACCCATAATAGCCGCAAGACCCATTGACTCCTACATAACTAGGTGTGGCCAACTGGAATGGGGGTCAAAAGCATGGAACAATGGATTGGTTTTGTATAACATTTAGCATTCCTGTTTGACCTGAACCAAATCCTTATTGGGAAGGTCACAAAATGGCTGCCTCACACACAGTAACTTCAGATGGGAACTATGTCATCAAGTTTCAGCAAAGGACAAACGGAGGGTTCCTAATGGCATTCTGGAAAGGTTGGAAAGTATAAAGTATGGGTATTGTGCTAAAAGTAAAATATGAAAAAATACTCCCGTCTACATATTCTACATGTCGACTGTTATTTCTTATTATATTTGTGAAGGATAATCTTGAGCAAGAAAGTGTTATGGCCTAGTGTACAGTCATGTAACAGAGCCACTATCGACATACATCATACTAAACACTGACCAAAACATGAATATCCAATCAAGAGATTTAGGTCAGGAAAAATTATGGAATTTGGACATGAAAAATGTGCATTTTTAAAAGGAGCGCTGTAGACAGACTCTTTCTCAGACTCATTCTTATTTCCCACCATTGAATAAATCCAATCTGATGTAACTCTTTGGGTATAGGAAGATGGTGGTGATGGAACAGGTCACTTCCTAGTCAATTTGTCTGTTTCTATCAGTGTTGGGGATGTTCCTTTCAAAATGTAATACATTACATATTACTTTACTCAATTAAATGTAGTGTGATTACATTACATTATTACTTGCTCTTCATAATAACCCATTATGTTACTCGTTACATTACGCTTGAGTTACTTTTTCTAATAGCAAGGCTATATGCTGACAAGTGTTGTCATAATCATTTATATCATTTCATGCTGCAGGATAGGAAACTAGTCCTAGTAAAGATCATCAGGTAATCTCTGACTCTTTATTTAAGAGACAAAACTAGGCCTTGTGATCGTTTCAATAAATAAATATTAGACTACAATAGAATAAACAAATAAAGCACATCAATTGTCACATATTAGCTATAGTCTGGGAATTCTTGAAATAAACCTCAGTATGCTAGGAGTGAATTATTTTGTTCTTATAAAAACAATGTTAATTTGTTTTCGTTTTTGTTGCGGCTCATCATGTTTTTTGGGGGGGGTTTTAGACGACGGGGAAATCCTCTGTTATATAACCTTTTGAAAAAGTAAGCTTGGTCAAACAAGAGAAAATATTATAAAATGTAACAAAAATCCAAATGAACACAGGAATTTAATGGATAAAATGTCGTTTATTCAATTTGACCAAATTTCAATATTTTGAAAACTGAGAAAACACTGGATATATTTACATGCACACAGGATTCCTTACAAGAAATAATGTCACAGTTATGGTGTTAAGATGGTATATGTTTCAAGGCATCTTCATATCCCAATCATGAATATCCTTATATCCATGATATTGGTATGCCACCTATTACATTCAGATTTGTCATACCTGGGATTTGACCTTATTCTGTCTATTGTAAATGGGATATAGTGTTAACTAAATGAAGACATACTTAAGTAATTGAGTATCCTGGTACTTGGAGAGCAGGGAGGGAGACGATTAGGCGAGCCACTCACGTCGACGCTGATACTGGGATTTCACAAGTGTTAATTTATTAGCTACCGCATCAACCATATAAAACCTGGTCTCATGGCTACTTTTCTAATCACACATTAATAGTGTCCACACACACACACACACACACACACACACAAACTAAAGCATCACTGTTGTGAGTTAAGTAAAGGAGCCGGAGCCGACATTGCTTCCGACGTACACATGCAAACCAAAACGTAGACATCTTAAAGGTGCATTTCACAATTTCGACTGTTTCAGTGTGAAACAAAAGAAAGTGCCTTACTGGATAGCAGTGTTTTAAGCCGCTCCATAGAGCACACCATGGCCACTGGGTGGATGTGGACATTGTCCTCTTTCATTGTCGCCTCCATTACGCTGTCCATAATCATGGACATTGTTTCCTGTGTATTCTTTAGGGAGGAAGCCGATTGATGGGAAGAATCACCTATGTCGACATATGTAGCTCTATAAGACAAAACAAAACAAAACAAAACAAGAAGAAAAAAAATCCAACAAATTTTCACTGATGTGTTCCACTGTTGATGCAATTTATGCAACATTGTAACAACTATCTAAAGCTAACTGATGTCTCTATTTGATGTCATGCCGTTAAGTGACTCATGGAAGATGTAATGTAATACAGTGCATTGCCCTCAGAGAGGAACACTGTTGCCACTATAATGGCTGCCAGAGAGGTTTGATAATATCATGGAATTGTATGTTGTTTCATGTGTAAACAGGATATGAGTCAGAATGACCCAACTACCACTAGAATTTTCAGTCATGGATTTATCATGGTAATGCATTAACTCTAGAATAACTGAAACACAGAAGGAGGTGTGGATGCTGACCTGATGCTGCCTGACTGGATATCAGGAAGTTGGCTGAGGAAGTCACTCTTGTGGAGCTCCATGGGGAGTGGGTGCCATATATCCTTGAGAAACTATAGATGGCTGGGAGCAGAATCCCGACTCTGGCGTCTGAGACGAACCGCAGGACATCTGAACACATATCAGACAGCTGCTCCATAGGTTGCTGTTATACTGTACATAAACACAGAAAAAGAACAGGACAATTACAAAGTCTGGTTGATAATCTCCCATCAAGTCTCCAAGAATTTGCAAGCAAGTTTTAAAAACTTGATGTGTCTCAGGGCCCCTCTCCCCTCCCCAGACACGACTTACACACCATTTCCTATAAACCTTTTTAATGTTTTAGTCCAGACCCTCTGAGGGCCTTCCCCCCAGCTTGGGGCCCTAGTAGTCAGTTCCACTATTCCCCCCACTTCTACGCCCCTGCATTTTGGCAGTGGAGAGTTAATTTTGTGATGTGAATAGCGAGTGAGGATAGGTATTTCTTTAATAGTGAAGCAGAAAGGCATCATCATGTCCTAATTGGTTAAGGATGAGTCATATTCAAATACACTGAAACAGGGGATACGTTTTCCACTGTATTCTATTGTATTTCGGTTAATAACTCACAACTGCGACTTGTTTCAATCCTACACAACATATAGCCTTGCTATTGATTCATTTATGATTATTATTCTAGAGACAATGCCTGTAGGTTGAGCTAACTGAGGCATACTTAACTCTATGGTGAGAGTAGGTCTACAGATCATAAAGCTAGTATGCAATACAGACCACTGTTTTCCGTGGACACAACCATAAGGGTAGTGTCAGACAACAATGTCCAGGCTTTTCTCTCTTTGCAGCCTATGATTAGAAGGCCAGATGGTGGCCCAGCCTCGGCAGCCCTCCCCCACTCCCCTCCCTGGCTCTGTATTCCCTCCGTAGGACCTTTAAACAGGATATTTGGCTGTCTCTGCAGCAGACTACTGGCACCTACAAGCCATATGACATGCAGCACCAGAGTATGAGTTTACTTCGTTTGATTTGCAGACTTTAAAATAAGCCAAGAAGACTGATCATTTATGCTAGCGTCTAAAAACATCATGCACAATATGGTCTTTGATTAGCACAGTTTTATTAAACATGATTAAATAGAAGCTCTGAAATCAATATCTAAATAGGTTATCTGGTGGATGCTTCTGAAAATATACACCAGAGGGTGTTTCTTGTACTTTGAGTCTAATGATAGCATTGCCACATTCAAGAGCTCCAGACTGTCAGGTGAAAATATATTACAAAATAACTAGGTATTTAAGTTGGTGAATGAACAAGAAAATGGCATAGGCCTATGCTGTTTTAGTCCCTTCTATTCTACATGCTCCAAAGAACATTATAGCCTACCCTGTGGTCTTTACCCCATAAATTAGTTTGATAATTAATTCAATTACTAGGTTGAATGCATTCAACCTGCATCTCTGCCATGTCCATCTTTATGTGTATATTCATCATTAACTATAGGCTATCACCGTCATCTTGACCATTCCTGCCTCCACTCTCCTCCCCCCAAAAAATCCTCTATTTGAATCCCGTCTCCACAGCAGAAGCATGGACAGAAAACTGTGGCTCAAACAGCCAGCACAGCTCTCTTGTGGTAAAACCTCATTCAAAAGGGGCTTGTTCCCAGACAGCCTGTGGACACCACATGTCTCGTGGACTGCCTGCAGGATGGGGTTCCAGCTCCACACGCCTGTTCTATCCTCCTGAGGTGTTGTGATCACCCAGCGAAGTACATTTCCATAGTGACTTCAAGCAGAGGGATTACTGCACATGTCCAGACCTGGAATGTGAGAAGAAAAAGTAACGTTAGTGCAAAATAAAGAACAAGTGTAAATGTCTTTTCAACGATAAGACTGAACCACTAAATGGCTTGCAAGGCACAATATGAATAGAAGGCAACATGCACAGCACTCGATTTCTCTCTTCTTTGGTGCAGGGAATCAATTCCGAGGCACAGTACTCACAGCACAGGCCACCCGTTTACATGCAGAACAGATTCACAGAGAAAGAGAGAGAGAGGCATTGATATTTATTTAATGGCAATGTCTTAGTAAATGCTACTGAATTATGAGCAGCATTTAACTATTATTGATACTTTTTGTACAGGTCTGTAACCTCCATTCTTTATCAGAACATCAGATCATTGTAGTATGAGCAGATTAAGAATATAATGAGTGTTCCTTTATTAGGAAGCACTGTAAACAAACAACCAACAATTTATCATAATTTTATGAATATATTATGTACACACACAGTTTAATGCCCTAATAATGATAGGATGTCACCAGGAAGCCATCTAAATGATGATCATGTTTAACGTTGTCACCAGCAATATGAAAATAAAGTTCAAAACCCCAATGCATTACAATACTATGCACATATTTCATATTACCATAAAACATGACTTCTGAGAGTAGCTGTTAGAAAAGCAATGTGTGGAATTCAGTGCCTTGTATTATATGCCTTGTATTATGTGCATTACTCTGCACATGAGTTCAGTGGAGATTAAAATGCACATGGCTCCTTTGACCTAATCTGTATCATACTTTTGGAGATTAAGACAAAAACCAACAATTTAGCCTTATCTGACTTAATCTGGTGAGTGGCGACGGGAAGGTCGTGATAAATAGAGAAGGTCTGGCCCTTTGAAAAGACTGATGACAATACCAGGCTAAGTTCACCTTCTGCCTTGTTGCCTAATTATAGCCTGTTTACACATGCAAGTGAGGCTAAGTGAATAAAAGACCTCTCCAGGACCTATGCAACAATAACACTCTGTCCTCCACACGACTGAGCCCACTGGTGATAAACAGGGCTTTCCCACTGTACCCTGCAAAAGAGAGAGAAATGAATAAGGGGGACACAGTTTTGAATCTCACTATGGGCGTGGATAGGAATTCCCTAGAATTCTTAACTCAATATTTTTCTTTTGCTGGATTTTTGTTGAGTGGATGATGATGAGCAATAATTTCCCAGAGAGTACGGGATGTGCCAACCAACTGAGTTTGATGAGTAATGCATCTGAAGAGGTCTGCTGGGTAAGCCTTTACCCCCAACAATGTGACCATGATCCCATTTTAGAAGGGGCTAGAATAATGTAAGATGCAACATTCTACTTTAATTGCATAAGCTGGCGTATTTTCACTTTCACTCTGAGTAATGAATGCTATTGTTATGAATGATTTACAACATATGCAATGTATTTCTTTTCTCCCTTTAATAAAATAATTATGATTTCATTATGACTATCATGATTTGTGACTTCTCTGGACCTGGCATTACAATTCTTTTATGAATATAGATCTTTCCTCTTTGCAGTTATTCATTCAAGTATTCATTGACACTACTAGCTACTAGCACTGTACATCATGGAGAAAAACATAGCCTTTTCATTTACCTTTAATAAATGGATTTCCCATTGTTTGATTCAATTAAAGGTTTCTTGTAGGAATTAGGTGATTTGTTTGAATGAGCATTTCAGAGTATTTCAGCACTGGTGGCACTGAAGAAAAATTTCTCTGGGAGAAAGCCATAGACAAAATACTTTCATTGCCAGCGACAACTTTCTTTGCAATTGATCTTCATTCTCCAGCACTGTGATGACCACATGTTCCTCTGTCATGGCCCTTGGCATGATGCCTCTGCTGCTCTTAATTTATGGTCAAGGCTTCAACAATCTGGAGGATACTGTCCCTTACAGACTGGCATCACCATTGCTCTCGTCATGACACTGGTGCCCTGTGGCACTGGCATTGCCATCGATCAGCACAAACCAAACTATTCACTCATCATCATGAGTGTGACTCATTCATGACATGAATTAAGTAGATGTTTCTGGCCTAAAGGGAGATCTCCTGACGTGATATATCTGACCACAAAGTGCTCTCTCTCGACAGGCTGGCCTCAGTGTCTCGCTCATTTCCCGTCTGGCATCACTATTTGAGGAACAGTGCGGGTGGTTTTTTCACCCCATAATCTTCATAATCAATGATCAGTAAGACTAGAAATAGTGATGCACTCATTCATGACTTTGCAGACAGTGGAATGGATTGTACCCCATCATATCTGCTGATAAAGTGGCCCACCCTACCCTACCAGAGCCATTTATTATTTTATATTATTATTACCAGAGTAAGGTTGTGGCGGGGTCAGAAGTGCAGACTCTACTTATGAGTTCAAACCAATCCTCTTTTCAACTTGTGGAGCAAAAACAAGCAGCAGTGGTACTCATTATTTTCTCACCCCTTTCCCTGGCAGAAAACCCAGTATACCAAGCTGTTGATGGTGAAGTGGAGGAAGTAAAGGTATATCCAGGATCAGAGGAGAGAACTGAGAGCAGCAACCAAACCAAACAGGCATGACTGACCACAGGCCAGCAGCGGAGAGAGAAACAACAGAAGAACATAACCTCTGACTGATACGCTCAGGATGGACCAAAACAACACTTGTCTGATGTCCGTATCCATTCCAGTCATGTATGCTTTACTGGGACGTTTAGGATTGAAATGTTGGCCCAGTAAAGCCTAAGTTACAAAGTGTAGCGTGCAGGCCTTTTTCTTGTTCATACTCATTGGCACTCGGCCTGGCACCTGTCTGGATGTACGTGACACACACACACACACACACATAGCAGTGCATCATTCATCAGTCACTCCCAGGACACTGATGGCAATGGACAGTGTCCAAAGGCTGCACATGTGCACCATTCTACCAATGTTACTTTACCAATCTTTTTTTGTTTTCTTCTTACCAAACCACTAAGATAAGTAAGATATGGGATAAAGAGGGCAATTATGATAGATCATTTTCAAATTAGAAATTGTATTACTCCTATGAATTCTATGTAGTTTTGTATTCAGCGAAAATGTAATGCTCTAGACTGAACTATGAATGTAATGGAATGGACATTTCAATGATTGAGGAATGAAATTAAGTCTCACAAGCCAGTAATATTGTCAGAGAACTGGCAAGATTTTTCTGGCTTGTGAGACTAGAATGGAATTGAGTTTTGATAAATTCACACCTATAGACATGTGTCATCGATGATACATTACTGCACCCATATGTTCTCTTTGTAAAACAATTGTATCTGTGCTTTTGCACTATTTGTAAAGGTTCATAATTAAAAACACTGCAAAAGCAAGAGGGGTTAAATTTATCATTAAGACAGACATAAATATGTATTAGTTTTTGTGTCATTTTAATCTCATACAGTAGATGATAATGCTCGGTATTATCTGGGTATTACAATGCCCTCTAGTGAGAGAAAGGCATGAAATAACTCTAACCATGAAACAAATGCAATTTGTTGCACACCTCAAATCATATTTAATCAAAATTATCACATGGTATATACAGAGTAAAATTAACTTAAAACTTTGTACAAATATTAAAATACCATCTCCACACACAAAAAAATATCCATTGCTCAATCCAAAAAAGGAAATTCAACGGAAAGTCAAACAAATAGAACATTGACATTACACTAAGGCTGTACAATAATTACCTGTTTTTTTTTTTTTTTTCCTGTCGGACTTACCCAATCAATTTTACAGTGTCACATATTACGTGCCTACAGTAGAATTCAACTGAACCGACGAAGAGAAAAGACAACTTTTCCAAGAATTGTGGAAGCATCAAAAGGACCCATGGCTGATCAACAGCATCCTGGACGTGAATATATTAAATACTCCATTTTGTCTTCCTATCTAGACTTAATTAGAAGAGAATTGCAAAACAGCCTGAATAAATAAACTGTCCAATATTTTCAGGTGTACAAGTGAGACATGTCTGACAAAGCTCCATAATATCGCTAAGCTGTGGAGGCCAGGGAATGACATTCATTTCTAAAACTCCACATTGTTCCTCACTGAAAACTGTTACAGATGCTTGTGCATAGATGTGGAAAGCTAAGGCCATTGGGGGGCAGGTGTGAATATGAATAGGAGAATACATTTGGAAACTCTCATTCCACGGAGAGAGAAGAGACTAAATGGGTCAGGAAAGATGGTGAAGTCATCATATTCAATATCCCTTACACGCATTAATAGTTTCCCCTGAAGACAGGCCCGAAACATTAAACTTGAAGTGCGGAGAGGAAATGTACTGGATGTTTGTAAAGGAACAGCCCACTTTCTTTCTGATTTGTCACAAACTAATTTCAATCCAGGAGTAATTTCAATCCACACAAAAAGTGCTGGCACCAGGGTTTTTGAGATATTGGAAGCAGAAATTGTTTATTAAAAAAGCATTTATTAGCAACGCTAGTAAATGTCAATGGGGTCTGTTATCATGTCAATTATTTTTTGTCCTTCTATGTACTTAACAATGTTATCAAATAGTTAGGACATTGTTGGAAGGTTTTTTTTTTTTTTTTTTTTTTAAACTTAGACTAGCATTGCTAATATACGCTAACAATTTCTATTTCCAATGTCTCAAAAACCAACATTTGGTGCCACTGCTTTTTAGGATAGATTGGCATGACTCCCCATTTGTGATAAATCAGATAGGCTTTTTAAACAAAGTGAACTGCTCCTTTAACCCATGGACCAATGGAGCACAATCACCTTGTGTGAGAAAAGCAGACAGAGTGATATGTGGCCTGATGTGATTCGTGTGATCCATTCATTCTCCATTACCAAATAGAAAAATTATGTGAGCGTGAGAATGACATCATAGACAATCTAGGTTGCCTGGCCGTCATGCATCGTTCCTAATATGTGGCTTACATAATGCAATACGCCATAAA
>OMKL01064418.1:0-10296 GCA_900302295.1 Parasudis fraserbrunneri | reverse complement strand
AACGGAGGGACTAAGGAATAGACAAGAGAGAGGCAGAGAAAAACTGAATGAAAGGGTGATAGGGGGAGTCACTAACCTCGTCTATGGCTTTCTTATAGCTCTGAGGAATGGAGGTAGGAAGAGAGAGAGAGAGAGAGAGAGAGAGAGAGAGAGAGATAACGCTGGAGAGAGGTGGGAGGAGGGGATACATTTGAGAGGAGACAAGACCGAGAAAAAAAAACATTCTATTGTAGGTGACACATCACTCCCTCCTCCTCACCACCCACCAAGTCACATTGAGCTATGTAAGTGTTTCCCTACAGTTCTAACTCCATCCTCTTCCCCTGGAGGTGCACAGGAAGACTAGGAGACATGTGTGTTAGGATTACACACACACAAAAGCGCGCGTGATCAGACCAGTGTGTAAGACCACGGTGGAGCTCACGCACACACACAGCTTAGCTTCACTCAACACTGGCTTCCAACTGGGTCACCTTTGAGTAAAGCCAAATGACTTGGCTCCAGATAATAATAAAGAAAGAGAAAGAGAAAGAGAAAGAGAAAAAGAGAGAGAGAGAGAGAGAGAGAGAGAGAGAGAGAAAAGCCCTGTTCATTTCCTTGCCCGTTTCCTCTAAAAAGACACAATTCAAAAAGGAAGGAACTGATAGGTCGTGTTTGCATATCCCTCAAATGCAAATAACGCTCACATTAGCTGTCAGCCATCCATTTTGCATTGATTCTCCTCTTTCCTTATTCTTGTTGCTTCCTCATCAGCGAGTAGGTGTAAAAGCCTGCAGATTATTGCCCGGGAGAACCCACTACAAGGAGCATTTAATGAGGAGCAGTTATTAAGAAAAGCCTCTCTCGTCCTTAGGGTGGAGCGAGGATAAAGTGAGAGGCTCGCTCTCTCTCTCTTCATTTCCATTTCCCCATCATGACTAAAGACTACAACGTCGGCTCAAACATTTATACAATATGTCTTGGAAAATATGGCTCTGACATGATGAAAGAGTGTCTAATAGTGTTGTCATGATACTGGAATTTCTAACTTTGATACAATACCTTGAAAAATATTGGTATTCAGTTTGGGGTATTGGGGTTCCGTGTTTTTTTTCTTCTTTTTCTTTTTTCTTTTTTTAAAGTCATATTTTGTTGTTCAAAGCATTTTAGACACATACATTTTTTTTTCTTCTCATGTTGTATCAGGCCTTTAATAAAAACTACAGTATGCAATGAACTAATCTTGAAATTAATATGTATCACCGTCTTAGGCTTCATTATAGAGGTGGCGCTAGTGATGGGAAAATTAACATGGGGCTTTCCCTGACCAAAGAAGTTCTCTGATGACTAATAGTCATAGGATTTAACCACCAACTGACAGGTTACTTTAATCGACATTTCTGTAAAATTGTGTTTCCCTCTTTATTTTCCTTATTCAAATACACAATGGCCACTTTAAATCTAGTGCTTATTAAAGACCAAAGTGTATTAGTGAGTATTATTGTGATGCAGGAGATGTGCTTACAACATTTTCCAGAGACGTAACCCATTCAATATGAAAAAAAGAAACAAGCGCGAATCCACAATAGCTGCGACCACATATGCGGATGCATCCAGACGTGCATGAATTTACACAAACACTTGACCTCCATGCCAAATATCAGCCTCCTAGGGCGAAAACTCTGGCCAGCCAGCCAGCCAGCCAGCCAGCCAACCGAGCAAGCTATAGAGCTTTTGGTCTCTGCTAAAAAGACTGATCATCTGAAAAGGTGTTGGTAAATGATAGGGGTCTGTCGATCGATCTCAATGCAGAATAAAACATTAAAAAAAAAAATATATATATATATATATATATATATATAAATGTACATTTGATACAGTGGTGGTATGGTATGGTTACTGCTATATTAGCATAATGTTTAAGGCTCATTTTCATTGTTTACGGCTTTGAAATAAAAAATTATTCTTTTTCTGAGCCAACCATGCCGTGTAGTATATGTAATCTATAATCAGAGCTCTGGAGTATGAAAACTTTTTAACTCATGAAGACTCCAATATCGTGACCTCATAATTGAAATTATTAAATGAAGATGCAAACAATACATTAGTTGACTAAGATGGAGCAGCCTAAGTTGTACAGAGCCCAACATCTCCTCTGACAATGCACATCACACACATCAAACTGCTGTTCTATGAACAGTCTCTTCAACTGTGTTGGGGAAGCTACTCTGAAAGCATAGTTTTGTCTACCAAGTACTACAGCAAAGCTACCCTCAAAAGATATATAGTTTGATGAACTAAAGCTACTTAGAAAAAGTAGAAAGTCTGGATCAAAATAAAAGGGAGAAGAATAAAGAAAGAAAGAAAATAAAAAATACAGATTTTGTTCACAATATTTATTTATCCTAAACTCAATATTTTCAAGGGACTTCAACTTTTTTTGTTTTTGTTTTGCAATGGTGAGCATTTTAATTTGACTCACCATGAGCCCTGTAAAGTAGGCCTATAATCATCGATGGATACTATTTGGGGACCAACAGCAAATAAACAAATGTGCACATCTGGAAAAATCTATCAGTCAGTATTCTCTGAAATATGTTCTTTCATTTGGTAAAGGCATTTCTTCATCAAAGGTCAAACAAGGCAGATATGTTGGGTTTTAGTGTGCTTCTCCATGCATCTCTCATAGGCTTCAATAGAATTGGCACCAAAGGCACCAAGAAGAGCATTAGAACGATGGTATTATGACATAATGACCCTTCCTTTGTTTATAGTTTCCTTGGGGGCCAAGCAACCGGCCAGTCCCGAAACGGGCACGTGCTGCGAACGGCCACGTTTTGAACGGACAATGCGCTAGTTATGATAAATGTGCCAATTACTGTAAATCTAATCGGTCTTTATCAAATTTATAAAATGTTGATATCACAATCTTGTAAAAATGATTTATGATTAATGTATTAGCCTAATGAGGATGAATGATGGGTTAGGTTATTGAACTGTGGTGTTGAAAGGAGCAGTTGATTTATTGTACTGATACCCAGCCCATATAACAGTCGGGTATGATAAGCTGTATCCTGGAAGATACAGAGCATACCATTTGATAAATATCAGCCTACTGTATCACAAGGTCAGTGACATGTGGCATTATGTGGCATTATGCTCTTGCATTTGTTACCACCTTAGCCCCTATCTAGACCAGAAAAAAGCCTCTTAAGTGGTTTCTACTGCATGCTTTGCCGTGACATGCACTCTCTCGCTCTTTCTCAAGTAGCCTGGGTGATGTGAGACAGATGGGAAGAGGAGGAGGTGCTGAGAGTCTGAGAGATTGCCTGGAGTGAAGAGGAGGATGAAATAAAAACTGTCACACAAGCCAGCCTGCCTCAACCGTGTGGTGTGGTTTCCTGACCTGTAATTTGGTTTGCCAGAAAAACGTGTGGTATCAAATAGGCAACAGACTTAGAAACACCTAGCTTATATTCAGGGATCTCAGTCAAACATATCAAAAGCAATTTAGAAAAATAAAGATAGGAGGACAAATTTGGTGCGGCAAATCTATTGCAATTGCAAATGGATAATTATGTCTTCCATGAAGCACAACTTCCATGGCAATTTCACTGCTTACTCTACCAGAATATGAGCAACCTTGAGGAGACTTATGAAAAGCCTAGCATGCATCTAAAAAGGAGAATAGACTGAAAGGCTGCCAAGGCCAGACTTACACTATTCAGAGTCAGTGAATGAGGGTTTTAGACTGAATTCTCAGCCCTCTAAAGGAATGCTGAAGGCCTGATATTTGACTAAAGACTCCCACCCACTGATGCCTGCCAGCAAGACCAGCAACTAATTTCACATTCCCACCAACTCTCATGAAAGCATCAAAAGAAATGTGGGCAAAGTTATATTCCCATTTGATATGACACATATCAAGTGTAAGAAAATATTTATAGAACACATATCAATACAATTGAGTAACAAAGTGCTTCCAAGATTAAAATTAAAACCTAGACAAAACAATGAGTGCTTGCATGATAACAAACACATACTTTGCAAGCAAAAAAGCATTTAAAAAGCAGCACATAATGCGCACAGAATACATACTGGCAGAATACACTCTTGGAATTACAAACTCATGATTAGCTACACGATTCAGATTGTTTTTCACCACTGTAGTTTTTGTGTTTTGAAATACATGGAAGTGAATTAGTCATCAGCTCACTGAAATGCATTCATAGCGATCTACGAAAATAACGATGGCGGTAAAGTAAATAAGGCGAATAAGAGCGATTGATTGAGAAGTGGCTGCCAATCAAAGGCTGGTGGGTGGGGGCGGGGACAAAGCAGAGGGAACAGTGTAGTGTTTATTTCTACAGCAGATCATTACCTAGTGTTCACAGCCTGAGGGGGGGCCAGGCTGGTGCTAACAGCGGTGGATAGGAGCTACTCATAGCCCGCGCTTGACAACAAAGAGCCAGCGAGACCGTAATCCCGTCTGATTGATACTTGAAGACGCAGCCACCACACACCAACAGCCACACACTGCTACAGGCACACGCTGCCATCTGTTGTCTGCCAATGCATTCCTGAAGCTAGTGCTCCACGACTCACTTGACATCCCCCCGAAAGACATTCTGTACCCTCACAAAACCATCTGCAGGTGGATTTCCAGCGAAAAAAAAAAAAAAAAGCCACCTAATGCAAATCAGTTTAAAGAGACAGCAACGACAGACACATTATCTAGTTACAATGGACCTCTTGAGAAAGAAAATATTTCATTAGAGTTTGTTATACTTTTAACATATGCAAGAATATCTGCCATGCCAATCAAATGGAGGGGGAAAAAAATGTGCTTATGGCTTATCCACTGTGCATCATGCAAAATTCATGGAATGCATATAAATTATTCATAAGCACCCATCAAGACTCATCCTCAAAAAAGGCATGACTATATAAATAATAAACCACTTTGGTAGGTACAAGACCTGAGTCTCCTGAGAGAAAGTACTGTACACACAACGCTGTGCCTGAGTTACTGTCGGTCTATTGAAGATGGCAAAAACTTTGCATGCTCCATTGCCCTCCAGAGCCGTTTAACACCACATTACAGAGGAATGGCTTGCGGATGCCAATTACGTAAGGATTACACTGGGGGAGGGTGCCCTGGCAGATACATGGTAGAATAATACAGCAAACAACATCTCGCATCAGGCCTCCACTGAATACACTTTGTTCCGCAGTCTCAAAAACCGTAACACCAAAGCATTCAAACAAATGACAGTAACACCACATGTGGGTACTTAATGCTAGTAAATCTTAAAGCCTAAAAGGTCCCATATTGTACTCCTTTTCAACATGTTAATATAGGTCTCCGGGGTCCCCAAAACATGTCTTTGAAGTTTTTTGCAGAAAATACCACTCAAATTATGCATTCTAGCAAGCCTCTACACCCTGTTTCAGTCCTGTTCACGATGGGCTGTTTCTGTGCCTGTGGCTTTAAATGCACATGAGATGCTGCTCCCCACACTCACTCCGGAACTGCAGCGCGTGTCTGGCTCACGAAATTCAGATCAAACTGTCAAACTAGGCGTTGCAGATCAAATATGAATTAAGATCCAGCAATTGCATATCCCATTTCTCACTTAAAATGTTGTCAAACATATTTTAGTGAACCGTGGTGGAAAAAGATATATCGTTGTCACATTGGTAAATAACATTTTGGAGGTATTGGGAGCTAATAGGTAAGTTAATTTAAATTCAACATTTCTGCTGTGGCAACAGATGTAACTTAAGTTGTCAAAGTAGACAAAAAGCCATTTCTAATACTGGAGAGAGGCCAAGTCCATCATGCCAACATTTTCCTTTAAATGCTTAGCTAAGCTCTAATATTTATGAGCTGTGACCAGCAGCTCTATAGCTCGCACTGTTGGTTGGTCCACAAAAGTGTCTTCCTACGGCGTTTACTCACTGCTCACAGAACATGAAAATACTGAGCATGACGAGGTGTCCCTACTTCATAAACATTAAAACACTATTTCTGGGTAATTGTGTCTCAAATAAATAAACAGGACTGTCAAACTGTATTTGGTTGTTACCTTTTGGTTGTTTTTTTTAACTTAGCTAATGTTATAAAAACGTTATTTCATTGAGACCATTGCTAGTGACAACAGTTTTGAGCCGCACCATTCTGACTCCTATCTAGCTCCCAAAATCTATGCTCGCCTCCCTCTGTTTAGTTTCATTTCCGCAGTTTGGAGCAGTCACCATCAAATTAGTTAACACGTGACTTGTATCTAGACTTTTGGACTTTAAAGCATGAAAACAGTCATGGATCAACTCCGGTCAACGTGTACATGGAAATACAACTTGTTTTCTGTGCATTTCCAAAAAATAAATCGTCATAGGTTTGTTTTATATTTCGCGGATTTAAACTGGAAAAGACACACGTCTGCCCCATTCAGTACTGGCTTACTGTAAGTCTGCCTTGCGGTAAACTCAGGCGGAGCTTGTTAGACAGCGGTGGTCAGAGACTGATGACAACACGAGAGAGGATATTTGAGATGTGTTTTTTATCCACAATCTATCATTACCATCTGGCAATGTAGTGTTAATGTCAAAAACCTGTTGTAAACCTACAAGCTCAGTAAAGTCAGTCAGAACATGACACGGTTAGCTTGATGTGTTTTCTGCTGGTAGAATTCTACAAATCAGTGACCACGTTTCATAACCATTCTTAATGGTAAAGTCTTCACAAATGCTGCAAAAAAATCCCCTCTCAAAAAATGGCAGTAACTTTTGAACTGTACATGATGGAAACATGGGGTTTGTATTATTGTTTTCCTACAGTTTCCTAAAATCTTGATAGTGGAGAAGCATGCTGAACGGTCAGAGGTACAGAAAAAAATGGTGGCATTGTCCTTTCAAATAAAGAAAAGAAAAAACTGTGAACTTGAACTGTGCTTCAGCTTTCACCTACAGAAACTTCTCTCAGGTACTAAAGGGATCAAAAGCCACTACAAGACAATGCATTCCTAGAGGTGAGGAGACATGGTGTGCGTGTGTTTGTGTGTGCATGTGCATGTGTGTGTGCATCTTTGTGAGTGCATGCAGCACCTACCGCTCATTTCCAGGCTGGAACTCGGAGAGCAGGGAGGGCCGGCGGCGGTGGGGCTGGGCCAGGTGGGAGCTGTAGTCCCTGGCATGGGGGTGGTAGTCCACCAGTCCCACATCCTTAAACACATATCCACAACAATCCGTCAGCATAGCAAATGGAACAAGAGCACACATGCATCAAGCTATCCTCCTCGAGACACATCTACCCGTTGCAAAATAAAATAAAAGCAATTCCTCACTCCTCCTCTCTCACTCCGCGCTTCGTTTTTTCCATAATTCTCCATCCCTTTCTTCTCCGTTCTCAATTTCCTCCTCGCCCTCCGTCTGCCTCTCAGAGGACGAGCGGGGTAACCCACACAGCTACTGTACACCTGCGCCTCTCTCGGTCAGGGATTGTGGGATGCGGCCTGTCTAACCTCATCTCCTGCTGAATGTGATGATGAGGGGGACCGGCGGGATTAACTGAGAGGTGCAGCTGTGGACGTCCTAGGGGGTAAAACCCTCGGATTCTCCCGCTTTAAAAAAGAAAAAAGGGAGGCCCCCTAGCAAACACCGAGAGGCCACGCGGTGAACTTCGACACCGGCCCGGAGGCCTCTTCTAGGAAGCCCGGAGAACTTTCCCTCTGATGCTCTGAGGGAAAAGACTCTTGGGTAATTGGGAGATGTGGGTGGAAATAATGGGCAGCGCCTTGATATGACTCCACAGCGACAACATGAACCTTCAACTCAAAAATCTAATGAGGGAGCAGATATGTGTGCACAACAGTGTAACCTGGGAATGTTTCTGTTGGAAAAACACCAGTGGGGGCCCCTGGGGTCAGGCCCTCTCCAGTGGTGCAGGGTAATGCCCTGTGTACTAAATATCTACCAAGCTCAATCTATACAAAACTACGAAAGAGTAGAATAGTGTGGTGTAGTAGAGTAGTTCACATGTGTCTTGAAGGGTTCGACTTGTAGATGGAAAATATTTTAAGAACTTTCTTAGTCTGCCATATCTATAAATAAAAAATTTAATTAAATTAAATAATAACAAAATACATGTTTAGCATAACCCCAATGTTTACAAACATTACAAATGTAGACAGACATTTAACAGCATACAAAAAAAATGTACAACTCATGTTTAACTTTCACATACTGTCAGTTTTTGTATCAAAGGCTCAGAAAAAGAATTTCAAACTGAAAGAATTACAGCATATGTATATATTTTTCTTTCAGCCCAGTATTACGAGACAAAGCAAGTAGCACGACAACAGTGTTTCTACAGAGGGGTACCACATGCAATCATGGACTGTGTCTTTAAGGCAGAAAAAGACAGGCACCACAGACTGAGCTATTGAGCCCAGTGTCCCCCAGGTCTCTTACCGTGTGTGCCCGCTGCAGCTGCAGAGGCAGAGAGGCAGGGTTTGGCAGGTGGCGAGTGTCCACGGCCCTCCGGCCCTGCGGCACGGACTGGGGATGAGAGGACATGCTGGCACAGCCGCTTCCTCTACAGACAGGAAGTGGGTGGGGCTGCAGAGCAGACGCCGTGCATTATCGGCTGTTTCTTGTAGCCAGCAACCTGCGGGGAGGACAAAGAAACGTGAGACATCTGCTCCAACTTGAGCTACTTCCTAATGATCCGTCTTTTGACAACGACATTCTTGCAAAGAGCAAGCCATAAACCCTCATGTATTATGCTAACTTGGCACTGGTGTGACATTGTTTGGCAAGCTACGCTGGACCTGCTGGAGATGAGTGAGTGCGAGTGTGTGTGTGTGTGTGTGTGTGTGTGTGTGCGCGTGCGTGCGTGTCACCCCCGGATATCAGGGTGTCAGCACCTCCCTACCACAGCTGCTCCCTCCTCCATTGCTCCTCCATTGCTCCTGGTAGAGGAGTCAGAGTCCCTGCACCTGCTAACTGAATCCCTCCTCTGGTGCTCACTGAATGGCCTACTGTCCCTTGCTCTGCAGGCAGCACGGCTGGAAGTAGCCATGTCAAGCTGCTAGTTGGTAAACCAGAAATGCCCAGGGTTTACTGGGACTATACAGACACCATGAATAACTCAATGATAGATGGAGACATTGACGTACACATTCAGACACCAAGTTTTGACCCAAATGGACATTTTGCAAAGCAGCAGTGTGGCCTCATCCACTGGGAGTGGGACATATATTGCCTAAGAAATGTCCTATAAAGAAGGAAGAAATAAAAAAAAAAATAAATAAAAGTAAAAAAAAAAACAGGCCTACAGTATGTGCTTGAGTGCACCCACACAAGCCCTCTTTGTTGAAGCTGAGGGATGAGATCACTTATCCCTCACAGAGGTAAAGACAGTAAAATAAAAGGCAAGTGGGAAGAGAGGGGTGTAATCCTCTTACAGTTTTCATGCAGATTACAATACACACCGATGACAGGACGTGTATTGCTAACATGGGAGGAAATGACTTCGTATTCAGGGGGCTGCTGTGAGGCTGAGAGAGAAGTATCCAGCCCTCTGTGCCAGTGGATATTATGATATGTGAGCTATGGCTGCAACATTTTAAAGGGGCAGTTCACCTTCTACTACTACCTACTACATCCCCCATAATAATGAATGGAGGTGTACTTCAGTATAAAATAGCTCATACATGAAATTGCTCACAGCAAGGTCTGTGGATTATTTTGAGTAACCAGGTCATGATTTCTTCAAAGATACTTTGTTTTGATTTTTTCAAATGTATTTTTTTTTTTTTGTGTGTGTGTGCTTTGAGCGCCACAAACCGAGTGCCATTCAGCTACATTGAATTGGAGTGACGAAAGACATCTCTACGGCAGATATCTCTAAAACTAGGCAAATCACACCCAAAATATCTGGATGGATAGATAGTACTCCAGGTAACAGTTTTTTTTTTTTTTTAAACTGCTCCTTTAACATCAAAGGCCGTAGTAGTAGTAGTAGTAGTAGTATTAGTATTTGTATTGTTAGTAGTAGTAGTAGTAGTAGTAGTAGTACTACTAGTTGTAGTAGTAGCAGCAGCAGTAGCAGTACTAGTACTAATAGTAGTAGTAGCAGCAGCAGTATTAGTACTAGTATTAGTAGTAGTAGTAGCAGCAGCAGCAGCAGCAGCAGCAGCAGCAGTAGTAGTAGTAGTAGTAGTAGTAGTAGTAGTAGTAGTAGTAGTAGTAGTAGTAGTAGTAGTAGTAGTAGTAGTAGTAGTAGTAGTAGTAGTAGTAGTAGTAGTAGTAGTT
>OMKL01064415.1:0-19769 GCA_900302295.1 Parasudis fraserbrunneri | reverse complement strand
CATACAGTATTCTCCTTCTACATTCAAATGCCTATACTTGTCCTTTGTATCTCTATATAAATTCTATCCTGGTTTATGAAATATATATATATATATATATTTTTTTTTATGCAACTGTTTCTACGAATAAGATAATCTGTGACAGGATGTAGCCACACTCACCTGTATGTGTGTGTGTGAGATTCTGCTGTCCGCCGAGACACTTGTCACCAACAGCTGCCAAGGGAGATCATCGTGGGGGTGTAAGAAAACACAGTCTGCTTAACTAACGGCCCTGGTACCGGAAAGCAATTCAGCCACCACACAGTGGTTGGAGCAAGCGTACATGGTTCTCACAATGCGTAATACTCTCCACTGACGACCTCCCCTTTTCTTCTCCTTCTCTCCCCCTTTCTCTGCTTCTTGGGGAAGAACAAACACTGGCACTATTGTCTGGGCACACATCTGAACACTGCTGAACACTCAGGGCCTTCATTGCCATGCAAATAGCCAGATCCCAGAGTTACAAATGGATTTCTATGTTTTCACCCGCTCTAAGCTTTCTCTCTCCGTCTTTGAGAACAATCCAGCACTTATTAGAATCTGGCTGGTATTGCAGGACAGAAATTCATCCACCATAAGACCACTATTTCTGCAAGTGCTAAGGAGGCAACAATCTGTTTTTTGACATTCAAGACAGGGAAGAAAGCTTCCAATGCATGCATGGTATTGATATGAGCACATTTAAAAACGAACCTCCCGTGACCCCGAGTTGCAAATTAATTTGTGTTTTGGGGCATGAATGCTCTGGTTCATCTATTGTGGGAGGTGTCACGTTGTCAAGTCGGAAATTATTAACCATAATAATGACTGGGCTGCACTAATTCACTGAAATATTTCTATGCATTTTTTTGTTGTCTAATCGCAAAATTACCATTGACACTGAGAGGTATAACCATATAACCGTCTGGAAACAGAACTTAAAAGTGGATTTGCTCAACTGTGGGACACCAGTACTTTTTTGTGCACCCCGTCCTGACATGCCAACATTTGACAGGTAATTACATTCCTAAACAATGTTGTTACGACCGGCTCCAAAAGTCGCGACACAACGAGGGACATGACACTGATTCAGGTGTAAAAAGAATAGTGAACATTATTTTACAAAAAAAACACATACAAAACAACACGGGTAAACATGACAAAAACAATGGAAAAACCGGGTCTTGTCAGGGACTCAGAGAGCAGGGAGTGAGCCATCTGTGTAGGCCCAGCCCACACCCTCACAGGTGCCGTCCTCAGCTCATCGAAGGCTGCACCTAGAACTAAGAGTCAGACTCACAAGAAAAACAACAGGGCCACTAGAGAGAGAGGGAGAGCGAGATCCACAAACACATGCACAGATGGGATTAAAGCACATACACAAATATATAGAAAAGGTTCATACGACCTCTGGGTCGTAACACTTAAAAATCGAACATTTCTCCCCCAAAGAAATGTTTGATTTTATGGGCCATACAGTAGGAACTCAAAAGGGCATCAGCCATAACGTTATCTTTCCTTCTCTTGTGCTGAACGTCAATAACAGAGATCAGCGCATTAACCGCCGGTTGTTGTTGCTCATTTGAGACAGGAACACTAAGGGATTGTGGTCTGAATACACAATAACAGGCAGTGGAGTGGAGCCGACATAAACCTCGAAGTGCTGCAAGGCCAGGAGTAAAGCTAACGCTTGCTTCTCAGTCGTACTACTAACGTAGTTTATTTGGTGTTTGTTAAACTTCTTGGAGAGGAAGCAGTCCGGGTGGTCATAGCCACAGATCAAACAAAGTCATAAATGAGTTTGAGAGCCACTATCTCTCCGAGTTTGAGAGCTACTATCTCTCAGAATTTGAGAGCCACTATCTCTCCAACCTTGCTCTGTCTTGCTGCCAAGCAACTTAACAGGCTCACTTAAGTCTGGCTGACAGTTGTCAGACTGGCGAGACTCCATGGGCAGTACTCCCTGCTCAATAAGTACAGTGGTTATCTTAGTTCTAAGTGCAACTTTCTTAACAGAACTCAAGATGTTAATGCTCTGCAATGGACACGAGCTGTGCTTTGGTACAACGAAAAAGCTGTCCTTTGATAGGAGCTTCACTAAACGCCTTCAAATTAAACTCCATAGTGAAATTAGCCAGATGACTTGATGTAGAACAAACGTTTACAGCAAAAGTTACAGGAAAGTACTACTGGAGGCAGCACACAAAGTAACACTACCGCACAGAACTGAAGTGTTACGAAAAAAAAGTGCAGTTAACATCACCATAGGCCTAATCAAACCAAATGTAAGCAATCAAGACTTACAAAGCACTAGGCTGATAACAGTAGCAGTACTCAAAACTATTTCAGGCCACACAGTATAGAAATAGCATTATCAGTACTGCTACCCTTACGTACGTCAGTACAACTCAAGCACTGAACACTACTACTCTTAAACTTTAAGGGGGGAGGTGTTACGTTATGTTCAACCGGCTCGAAAAGCCACAACACAATGAGAGACACGACATAGATTTAGGTGCAAAAAGAACAGTGCATAGAAAAGGTTGATATGACCTCAGGGTTGTAACAATGTTAATAGATTCCATCATGGGGAACCAGTGAGAGGAGGGAGCCACAGTGGTCGCATTGTTCAGAGTGAACGTCTCTCCAAGTGCCTGAACTTGCCTTTTTCTCTGACGCTGTGACACGGTGGGATTTGTTATTTTCTAAGTTCAGATTAGTTCTCGCTGTGAGCCCTATGACTCCCAATCTGACTCCATATCAAATAAGAGAAATGTCAGGACCTGCACTGTGACATTTAAAACCTCCATTGTAGACCTTGGCTAATTGAACCTCCCTCATTATAATGACAGAGCATGGTCCAACAACCGCAAGAGAACATTAGATGAAAGCTGTACACTGTATAGCACTAACGGAATTATTTCCAGTCTTGCTCTTAGTTTTGTTTTTTTATTTTATTTTTTTGGTGATAACGTAGGAATGCAATTGTCTATCTTTCAATCTGCAGTGACATTTCAGGGATGTCAAATAATGGACTCAGAGAGATGTTATATACCGTATATACTGGATGTAACAAGATAAATCTGAATCTTTGCTTAAAGCAATAGGCACCATGTCATGTAAATTGTGGTGAAGATTCCGATAATGTATTTATTTATATAATATTTTGGGTGATTCAGGAAGAAATCAGTTTTTTTTCTCTTTACATGAGGCATAAGCAACTCTGTCCTTGATATTAAAGAATCAGTACGATGATGTTAATCCAGTGAGAAAAACCTCACTGTGGAATGGTAATGTTAGGAGTGTAATTTTTTCAGCTTCATCTCATTCATGTATCATTTGATTTGTTACTGTTTTAGTGCACCCTCTCTGAGCACAGCCAACTCTCATTATGTTGAGGGGACGTGGCCCTCTGATCATTGTTAGTAGTATCATAGTTAGTAGTTAGAATCATAATGTGTTAGTATCATAATACATGAAGCTTTCAAATGTAAACAAATTAATGTGACCAGTGTGATCGGTTGCTATGAGAGATTAACATTGGCTAACCTGTAATAGCAAGTGATACATAAATTGTCACAGTTGCTGTGGATATTTATGAACCACTCATATTAAATTGTAGCAAATTAGTTTCATTACATATTTGTAGACTAGCTAGCTGATATCCTTTACAACTACTGACAACTAACAGGCTGACGGATGGGCCAGTCAGGGTAACCCGAGTAGACTTTGCAATCTCTTCAAGGAAGTACATTGAATATCTGAAATGGTTTGATTCTGTTGATATGCAGAGGGAAAGTGATCAAAGGGCAGTTCTAAAATTTGGGGTAATTTTACATCAACATACCTTCTGTTAAAAAATGCATTGAGATTGAAAAACACGATTTTCATTGTAATTAATCTTTAAAACAAATTGTACAAAAATATTCTTGTAATGGCATGCTTTTTTCATGCCTGACGATCACTTGCCATGCCATGAATGTTCTTTGCTGTGCTTTTTCCCCCCAGTGGCTCCAAATATTTCATTCCAAGAGGAGAATACGGCCTTCATGCCTCCCCATTCATATTGTCCCACTGTTTTTGTGAGGAGAAGAAGAATAAAACATCATTGGCATTCTGTTCATTCCACTGTGGTGAATTTGATGAGGATGTCACATTAAAAATGCATGTTCCTCATGCATTCTTTGGCCTTTGTCTCCAGCCATGGGAAACGGCGGACACTTATGACAAATAAGGACAGAGCCAGTGGAGCCCGAGGTGGATCTCTTCATTCGACAGGAAACATCAGTGTCTTCTCCCCAATGTCTGTCTCCACCGCGGGAGACCATGCATTTGTAAACTGTCTGCCGTCATGTCTGAGTTGATGGAGAGCAAAAGGAATTGGGTCACAATAGAAACTTGAACTTGAATTCTGTAACGAAATGGTGGTAAAACAATGTTAGGGAGCTGCCAGCTGATTGACATGGCTGTATAAGAATAATATCAGCACAGGAAAAGTAAAATGCACACCTCTGTTGATCAGGTGCTGGCCGACAGAACCAGAGACTAAAACAATTATGAGAGTAGCTGTAAAAGGGTTTCTACCGTAAGTATAGAAACCCTGTTAACTACCTCAGTTTGCTATTTTTCAAATATAATGGGTTGGAGAGTGTGGAAAGCTGGATAGCAACTGATGATGCAGCGCAACTCCTCAAGCAAATACAAATTTAACATAGACACAGGACTGTAGCTGCAAGCACAGAACAGGCGCAGTGTGTGCACATGATTAGAGAAGAAACATTACCACAATTACGTTGGTAACTATGGCTCAAAAGTCGCTTAGCAAAACCGCACATGATAACAATAGACATATGTTGTAGTTGTGGCAAAGCTAACAGACATACAATAAAAAGAAAGTGTAATCTCTTTGTAGGCAATGGGGATGTCTCTAAACGTCAGTCACCATTCACAGCCACATCAAAATGTTACCGCTGGAAACCAGCCGCCCGGATAAAATAAATTGAAGAAGTGGAAAGTCTCCAGACCTCACATCAGCTACACAATTTGGGTCTTGCCTCGTGAGACTAAGTGCTGAAGAAAAAAAGAAGCAAAAGAAGAAGAAGAGAAAAAAAAGAAAGACAAGAAAAGTCAACCCTGACCTATTCAAAGGAGAGATGATCAATCAATTAATCTCACCACTATTTGTAACATTCTAGCGACTGTGGTAAGGGTTTAATCCATCTCCGGCGAAAAAGAGAAAAATAACACCCTTTACCATGTAATGTCAGTACAGTTCCATCCATTGAAAGTGTCAATTGACAGTATTTCTCAAAGGTTTCACCCATGGAAAGCGTGGCAGCGGGCCCCCCTCCGATCTCAGGGGAAATATGGTTTCGAGTTGAATGTGTGGTATCCGTCATACTGATGAAATGCATAATTAATTCTCATCGTCGCTGTAATCCTTCTCCAGATTTGACCACCCCTAGATGGAAATTACGAGCCAGGGCCGAGTCGGCAGCTTGTTCATATGTATTGTAGTTATGTTGTCTCCGCTCAGTGGCAAAGAGCCACAGATGATAAATGGACAAGGTTACAAAGTATTTACACAAATAAGTTGAAAACAATCGATCCATTGCACCGCACTGTCATACCCTAAGGGATGTGGGTCCCCTGGAAGAATGCACAATCCCCCTGGCCTGGGTTCATTTGAGACGCAGATTGTGTCTGATTGATCAATGAGAACCACTGCTGAGCCATCAATCTAACAGGACTGGAATAGGGAAAAGAGAGCATTAGCATGTATAAGCCGCTCTGTCCCGACAATGTCCTCTACCTTGAGTTGGTGGAGAAGCAGGCACCTCGAGGGACCATGAGCTGAAGCGGTAAGTCTGAGACCCGCAACAGGAAAGTCTTATATAAGGACATCGGGGATGATGTCGGCATCTTAGCTTCTTTGTGATCTCTCTGTCACAGCAGCTCTGCTTATCTCTGTAGCTTCAGTAAGTACTGCTTCATTGTGTGACAGGTAGCCTACAAACCTGCCTTGCTACGAGATGTAGTGATATAGCATAGTGAGCCAGTGTTGAAACCACAAAGCTGACAGACTGTTGATGGGATCTCAATGCTGTATTACTCAGGCCAATTATAGATGATTAAAAGAAAATACTGACATAATAAATTATTTGCCACAAGTCACCATTTTAGGCTGTAAACCTGATAATCACCATTTCATTTGTCAGAGTTTCAGCGTCTGGATGTGCTTATGATGCATCTCCCATTGACAGCAATACTGTTACCTAAATTAAGAGAGATTCTCTCAGTGAAGCGAGAATTTGTTTGTTTGAGAGGCCACCATGGCTGAAGATTCATTGCACACGTTCTCTTTTATGGTTATAACGAAGATACTTAATAAGGAAATTGATGCATTAAGCTGTGCCAATGGAATGAAAATGAATCCTGTCTCTTAAGCAGGACTTTTACACAGGTGCTATCGTTAACACTGTGAGATCGCTGGAAGAGTCTATAACAAACAAACTAACTAATTTTGAGAGCACTGGGAGCTACTAGCTTACTGTAGGTAAGTCAAATTAAATGTAAAAAAATTCTACTTAGCTAATGAATGAAGATAAAGTTGTCAGAGAAAGTAATTGTTAGCTACTGGAGATGGACAAAACATAATTAGTAATTAACAGTGTTGGGGAGTAGTTAATTACATGTATTTCAATTACTAATTTAAAGGAACACTCCAACATTTTCAGAAATACACTTATTTGCCATCTTCCCCAGAGTCAGACAAGAAGATTGATAACAGTTTCATCTCTGTGTGTCCAGTAGCCCCAGTGAGAGGTCCAGGTGCATGCTAGCCTAGCTTAGCACAAAGACTGGAAGCAGTAGGGAGCAGCTAGCCTAGCTCTGTCACAAGTGAAGAAATACAACTTCCAACAACTTCAAAACTGACTCACTGAGATTCAATTGATATCAATATTCTCCTTTGACTCTGAGGAAGATGGTGAATAAGTGTATTTCCCAAAATGCTGGAGTGTACCTTTAGTTGGGTGGCAGTTTAACAACATTAAAATATCAGAAGGTTTTATTTTTTTTATTTTTTTTTTTAGACATAACTACTTTGGATCATGTACTTTAAAGGGAATACCACCCATTTTAATAATTACATAAGTTCATCCTGTGCCCTAGGACAGTTCAGTCAGTATTTGTGAACACAAACCACTTACTCCTAAAGCTAGAAATCAGAGAGAGAACTCTCCAATCACTGTGTGATTGAATGTGTCAGTGAATGGGGCTCTGACTTTATGAGGCCATAAAATGTTTGTGTGAGCTTTTACACCAAGATTAGGTTTAAATTCTGGTTAAGACCTTGTAGCAATGCTAGAACATAAACTTAATTTGAGTGTTAGTTTTACAAACTACTTTATTTTCTATGGTAGTTAAGATTTAGTTGAACTTCTTTTCACTGTGAAGTAGCTTGTACTGGTAGTTTGGTAAAATACAGTTTTAGAGTAGTTTCCCCAACACTGGTAGTTCATGTCTTAAACAGCGATTGGTGCTTGTATGGTTTCTAGACAGTTATTCCAAATCAAGCAAGGTCCTTACTGAAGAGCAGCTTTTTCACATTTCTGTTGTCTCAGCTAGTTCAGGGGTTCCCAACCATTTTTGTTTGGTGACCCTGTAATGAGGTCAGAAATCTGCTGTGACCACAACATTTAATACACATGGAAATTGCTTACCCATGTTGTCCCAATATTTAGGGTAGGCCTATAGGGTGAAAACAGTTTAATTTCCCTTGAGGACATATAATATTGTATATCAACCTGCTCTCATAACCTGGCAGAGATACTCACAAGTCATTTTTTGCCAAGTCAAGTCTCAAGTCTTTGGTCACAAGTCCAAGTATTTTATGGTTGTAATGAGTGTTCAATAATAACTGTAACCCAAACAAACTCTCATTCATCTTTTCAAAATATTCAGCAAACGCCACTCTAACATTAATCAAGTTAACCTCCCCCTTAGCTATTTCCTTAATGTTAATGCACCAAAAATAAAAGAAAGATTGTTCACGAGTCCCACATCTCAAGTCCAAGTCAAGTCTCAAGTCTTTTTAGGATGAATCTCAAGTCAGGTCTCAAGTCTCTGTGTGTGCAACTCGAGTCCAAGTCTCAGACTCGAGTCCTGATCTCTGTAAGCTGGTCAACTCATACGTAAGCATGTGGCTTTTACAAGTCATTGGAGGGAATTATTCATTTTAAAATGAATGTGAGATAATAATAATAATAATGTTACAGTAAGCCTTCTCCAGCTGTAGCTTCTTCTATGTCCTAAAAGTCCCCTAACCATGCAGATGTTAGCTGAGCAGGAAGATGAAGTCAGTTTATTGCACCATGGTTACTATAAGAAGAAAAGACACTGCTAAGGTACATTAACCCTTTAAAGGTAGAATCAGTGACCTCTAGGCAAAAGATGACAACATGGTACTGTACTTTGTTAACAGTTTTTGTTTGTGTCTGATGTGTGGGTTGGATTTCAGTGGGTATAGGGGAGGGGCTGCTACTGCTGGCTACACCTCAGGCTCTACCAAGAGAGGTATAGAGAAATTCATAGTATAATAACTTATTTAACTCCAACCCACACGACCGAAACAAAAAAGTAAACAAAGCACAATACCAAGCAGGGCTCTTTTGCCTAGAGGTCGCTGTTTGACGGCATTACAGATTACACCTTTAAGGAGTCATCATATTATTTTGGGCTCTTCACCTCTCAAGATGTTTAATATGATATTTTGTTCCAATTTGACAAGGGTGTGTGTGTGTGTGTGTGTGTGTTTTTTTTTCAACCAGTTTCAAACACCATGAGTAGGAAATTACCGTACGACTCAAAATCGTAAACTTGGCACCAGTTTATATATAGTCAACTATCTGCTCTTCATATAAATGTGTGTTCTCATGTGTAGCGCACAAGAGTATGAAAATCATCAAGGAGAGATGGTCCATGTATTAAGTCCCCCCCCCCCCTCGTCTACTGTCAAGTAATGCTCACTCTCACTTTTATTAGTTAAGTAACACTCTGTCATAAGCATTACTTCATCCATGTCATCTCTGTATTTAGACCTTTTAGTCCAGTTGATGGAGGGAACAATCACTCCGAATCAGCCACTATACATGATTGCTCTTAACTTGCATGGAGCACTATCACAGCTATCACTTTGGGGAACTATCACGACCCGTTGCTGTGGAAGATTAAATGGGACATTGCTCTTTGCGGCCTTGCCATATACCCATAAATGCCAGACCATATAATTATGATTAGCAGGAAGCATCTCCCTTAAATGTTAATTGAATTATAATTTTGGCTAGAATCATGAAGAGGCCTGGCTGAATGTGTGATGTACAAAGGCCTGTGTGTTGAAGAGGTCGGGCTGAATTTAATTTGATGGAATGCATGGGGACATTAAAGTAGATAGCCCAGCTGAGTTTTTCTATCGTCATCTCCTTGCACATTCACACATTTTCGAATGAAATGAAGGGAATGAGCAGATACATGAAGGGTTGTTCAAAGTGGAAGCATAAAGCCAAATGATACTTTTATGACTTTCTGCTCTGGTGCTTAAAATGTTCTGCTCATTAGAGAGACGGTCTGACTGAGTGGGTAGGACCGCAAGAGGAAGTATTAAATGTTGCCCCATTATCATGCGTAATCAGTGAATCAGCCATGATGTTTCTCAACTGTGATTCGCTGACCCATTATGCATACACCTGGAATGTTAAAAGCCCGATCAGTGATCCAAACGTAAACAAATTGGGTAGCCCCACCACCGAAAAATAAGAAATAGATATGGAGATATATTTTCATTCTTTAATTAATTTACTGAGCTCTTGGTACAATGACTAAAACTAGACAACAGGTAAATGTGAGTTTTTACTTGTATTTGCTGGATTTCCTGACTGTTAAAGAGTTGTTTATGTTGGTAATGTTTGTAAACACTGGAGTATAACAGACCTATACTGTGATTTACAGAAAATTGCAAATATGGCATATCAAACTCTTCAAGAATATAGGTGAATACACCCCATGTTGTTTTGTTTAAAAATAAATCACAGATTGGACCTTTGATGTCTTAACATCTCATCTTGATTTCAACAAATTTGCACTTAAACATCCAGTCAGGGCTCCACCACATAATTATTATTATCTTTTTATATTGTATAAATATTTTTCACTTGCAGGCCCTGATCATTGATTGTTTTGTTATGTGATCACATATGGCTAAGCAACAATTTATGTCAGGTTGTCAGACAACATCCAAAGCCAAAACAGATTAGAGCAGTCGTTTACTCTCTAACACAATAAAAACAGCACCTGTTTGCGCTAATTCATATTTTATGAATGGTGCATAAACTGTTGTCAGTCTTACAAGAGGAAACCACCATAAGGAAATACAAAATAAGAAAAGGTGTGGTCAAAACTTTCAAACTAATTAAATTTCACTACTCCCCACAACAAAATGAAAAGTCATGTTCAGAAACACTATATATCAGCTGAGGTCAGGATGCAATTTAAACTTGTGAATCTGTATCACAGGGAGAGTAATGAGATGAGAGGCATCATCAGAAAGGCCCTGCCAAATAGAATTGGTTTTGCTTCCGCAGAGCCATCGGTGTCACGGCAGAGACAAAGTAGCTTTCAAAAGGTGTCTGGGGCTCACTTCAGAACCCTTCTGCACTCTTCAAAAGAAGGCCGTGTCTCGTGGCCTTTTCTTCTTCATCAGAAACTTCTAATTTCTGCCTGTGTTTCTTCTGAGGAATGTTGTTATTGAAGCACAAGAGGCACGGGAATTCATACGTCCGACTCCTCGTGGATCAAAGATCAGCAGCCTGGCTGGCGAGGAGAGCTCGTCTGAAGTGCCAAAGGTCTTTTTTAATCACCCAGTTCAGTCAGCGCGGCCTCGCTTCTACAGTTCAACTCTCTCCACATTCAGATTGAACTTGGTGACTTTTTACACTTTCTACCCTAAGAAATGCAACATGTAACTTCACCCGTGTTAAGAGAGAGAACGGTGTTGATATTTTACGTGTGTCAGGGAGTCTCGTCATCACAGAACAAAAGCTGGTGAGACAGATGTTAATATAGAAGTCAGGGCCTTTGAAGGGAAAGCATTCTATCCTATCATGGGGCTATTGCCTGGAATGCTTTTAAGTAGCCTAAGTGTTTGGGTACATGGGTGTATTCTCCAGTTTTCCCCCTGCTAGTCTTGCGTGTATATGTCCAGTGAGTTGGCCTATCCTGCATGTTAGAGGACCAAAGTGACTGACTTTTCTGTGTTTTTATCCTCAAAAGTGCCATGGTTTCATCCTATGCTTCTGTTATTCCGTGCAAAGTGCATTTGTATTAATTGTTGTCATTTTAAACGTTTAATCAAACTAACTACAGAAACATGTTAATGCCAAGGATTGTTTTGGATATACTCATAATAATGACTGATCACTATGTCTTTCTCTACTGTAGCTGATGCCGTAGCTGATGCCATCGCTGATGCTACTGCAATGTGAGCACTGAGAGGCAGCAAATTCTAACAACGATATCTCCAAAGAAAGGGACCATGCATTACAGTATGAGAGAAGGAGAAACGAGCAAGAGGACAGGAGATGCTGCCTTTACTTAAACTGCCGTCCGTCGTGACCAGGGAACAACCAGATTTCAATTAAAGGGGAAGATCTTTATCGTCTTGGGACCAAAAAGCAAGCCGGTGGTATGGTGCCTAGGGGCTCTGGCTTCACTCTATTTCATTATCTCCCTCCTACATGCATGGATTTCCTTTTACCTGTCCCCGGCAGCCATTTTGTATTCAATTCTGTCAATTTTCTACCTATAGAGGTGTTCAAGGGAAATCAATGAAATGGAATGATGTGGACTCAAGCGTAAATTGACACACTGAGTGAAATATTTATCCTTGCCGCTCTTAAGTTCATGTAAATGGATTACTTCCTTTGAGGTAATACCCTTTCGATTACTTAATCTGAGAAAAGTACACTTTCACCTTTGGGGGTTTTGCGCTTGTCTTTAAATCCCATTTTCCTAATGCTATTAATCGGTTTACACAGTTTGAATTTGTATCATGAAATACACAAAAGCTGAAAAGTTCTGTTCTTTCAAGAAGGAACTTCTTTCAATAAATTTTTATTCTGGAAGCTGTGATAATTCAAACATACTGTTGGGCCATTTTTTTTTTAACTGTTATTATGAGCTTTTGTTGTAGCATCAGAAAGAGATGATATTTCTGTCCTCCCGCTGTATTGCTTGGAAGCAACAAATTGCCTTGGAACTCATGCTTGACGTAGGAGGTCTCATACTGTACAAGCAATGAATAAAAAAAAGAAATCTTTCCTAGGACTTGATTTATTTCATGAAAAAAAGAAAGAAGAAAACAAGAGATGCACCCTTATAGAATGTGAGTGATAATTCACTAAGAAGCTTATGTGCTAATCCTGTTTGTGGATAGCCGAGGTCTGATGTGCGAGACCAGAAAATAATCCAGGAGACTTGGAAGACAAAAGCACATTCTGAAACGACCACTAATTATCTATTTGTGATTTATAGAGTGGGACAGGTATTTCAAATATGTCTTTGTTCCTGGATAGAATAGGAACACAAAGGATTTATGCAAATGCACCTTTCAAAACAAGAAGGTGCTGCATTGGCTGATAGATACAGCAGCGCTGAGTGCCAGAGTGACCATGAGCCCTTTAGTCAGTGAGCCAAGTTGGCACTGAACCATGGCAGATGATTGGACTGTGGCAGTGCTGAAATAATGGGATTGGATGGAGTAACCTGTGTGGCTGCCTCGGATTGGCTGTTTTGAGCCGTGGGGAACCAGTAAAGAGGTCATCCAATACTTTGCCTGTTTTCTGGAAGGAGCTCAATAATTGTGTGTCTGTTTATTGTGCCGGATGCCACCCGGTAGGCACACATAATTACTGTGTGACGATTATACTACTAGTTCAGGGGGTCACCTGCAGAGCACAGTAGGGGTTTCTGGGAAATATCTAATGGTCTCAGCTACCATAAGGATATAAGAAGGCTTCCTAGAGAAGAATGACCCTTCATCGTGTGGTGGCTTGCTTTATAAAATGACAGCTGCTGGAGTCAGTTAGTTCTTTTCTTTCATTTTTTTTTTATAAATATGCTATCAAATCTTCATGTAATCCACACTCACCTCCTATCAGTCATTTCACAGGGAAATTAGGTTTCCATCCCTCCAAGCATGCATAAATGATGATAATGACTTAGAAGAGCTTTGATGAGGAACCGTCTTTGGGTTTCAGTGATGAGAGTGCCCTTGAAAAAAAGGGCATGTGAAAAAATGGCGTTCTTGAAGCAATTTGTGTTACACTTCCCAGGTTAAAAAAACATAACAATCTCACTGTACATTTTGTAGTTTTGTAAGCTTAAATTTCATTTTTGGTGTAATTTCTTTTTCCTGATGAGTCTATTTCAGTTTTTGTATCTGTGGTAGTAGTTCGGTTGTAGGAAACAGAATGCTCAATCAGTTCCAGCTGAAGTCCCTATGATGAGTTCAACATGAGGAGCATCTCAATGTTCTCCAGAAGCCATCTTCCTCCATATGGATCATGAGAAAGCCCAGCTCATTCGATGGCTCCATCACAGTCACCCGTTTATGAGGAGCACAGAGATGGGGCTTTGTGGAACAGGCCAGTTAGACCCAAGGGGTTTTCCCCCTCTTGCTTTAAATGGACTCTCCAATCCAACTGAGTGACACTTCTCCGATGCACACCCAAGCTTGAAAATCCACACGGCTGCCAATGCCCATTAAAGAGCCTGCCTGTACCGACTTAGTCACGTATTGCTGAAGTTCTCATTTGACCGTGGATACTCTTCAAGGTATGCAAAGATTGTCCTTTTTCCATGTTGCAGATGAGTAGTCCAGCCAATCCATCATGTGCCGACAGCTGTCAGGCTTAAGGAAAAACAATTTAAGAGTCCCCACACAGGTCGAGCTGCTCCAATAGTCAATGAAGCAACCTCTGTGTGCAGACCTTGTAGCAATGGATTCATTAGGAAATGCCAAGGAAGGACGCATGTGCGTAGAAGACAATTAAATGACCTACAGTATATGAGGCAGAGGACTCAGGGGACTGGAAAGACAAATGGGTGACACCGAGGTCCATCTGAAATCTGATATATGCATCATCAATACAAATGTGTAGAAGAATGTAAGCTATGTAATATTTTAAAGACTGAGCTAAGTAAAAAAAAAAAAAATTCAATTTACAACACCACCACAGAACATGCACACTACACGCAACGAGTGGCTGGGAAATGATGTCACTGTGTCATGACAAAGCCATGTATTTGGCCAGAGTCTCCTTTACGACTAGTCCGGGGTCCAGCTATAGTAGCCATCAGCCAAAGCTGCCAGCTGTCATGCCTGGCCTCTCCCATCCTCTGCAAACTAAAAGACATGTGGGCCACAGCGAGGGCCAAGTCCTGGGCAACATTTCCCCGGCTCAACAGACACGCATACAGACATAAACACGCAAGCAGACAGGCACACATCACATGAAAACATAGTCTTGGCATTTGGCCAAGTCAATGCCAATTTATGGCCTCTGACACTGCAGATATCCTTGTGAAAATGAATCTCTGTAAAAGTGCACGCAATGAATCACATATCGTGAATCACATGCAACCCTCTATTAACGTTCTTTTTCAGCGGTGCCTAACAATGCAATCAAGAAAGGAGTGAGTATTGAATCATGGGGCATATTGTGCACTAACAACACTTGGCATGCCATCGATTCCAACCAATAGTCTTTAGCCCCTGGGCACAGGGATGTGGTTCATTGATGAGGCACTTTATCAGGGGGAAAAAAGGTCAATTGAAGTGATTGATACCCTGTTTTATGAGTGGTAATACAGAGAGCATTACTTGAGCATTTTGTATGATGAATCAGGCTGACATTTGCTGCGATTGGGCCATAAAAAGCCAATGTGAGAGTGTGTCTGAGTAATAACAGCCTTATTTTTGTGTTTGAATGTTACGCCGCTATAAACCATTCCCCACTATCCTACATGTAACGGCAGTGGAAGCGGGAGCCCTTGGGGTCAGTGCCGGAGCTCTATCAGTTGCAGTTTATGGCCACCCGGTGGGAAGAGAGGGGGGTGGCTGCCATCAGATTGCCTGGGTATGGATTATTTGTTGAAACATTGATCTACACAGTAAGGCTTTTGGACAATGTGTGTACGGCTCTTGTTATTTGAGAAATACATTTAGAGAACTTGCTCATCGATGGAAACAGTCAGTTCCAATTTCTGGCAACTTATGGAAAGCAAATAGGACTTGTTATTTAAGTCTTCAGGGTAAAAAAAGAAAAAAAAAGAAGTAGACCTTGGAATAACCATAAATCAACAATGCTGTATTGAAAAATGTTTGAAAGCAATGTACAGCAAACATCACAGTGTATTTTTATCAGTTGATGATATATACTTGCAGGTCGAGGGCACAAACAAAATCAAATCTACTGAAAGCTCAACAAACATCCAAACCGTTTCTAAAAACCTTTTCGTAATTGGGTGCACTCTAATGAAACTTCACCTCATGATGAGCTGAGACCCCACGCTCCCTCACTTCTAGGCACTGAACTGGCCGTTTCATTTCCTATTCCTCATCTCCTCCTGCTTACAGTAGCACATTCGCAGCTCAACATGACACAGAAGGATCCATGCATGGCTAATGCTCACCAGTATATTACATTAATTGTTTTAGGCCCTGACATATCAGCACAATTATACCTGTCTCAGCAGCACGGGCAAATGTATTATTGATCAAAATGCCCACTCTTCAAATGATATCCTACTTTGCCCGTAGCGGGAATGGGAACGGAAAAGAGAGAAGGATGTTCTGAGGAATAAACTCATTTCTTTCCCCAGGTCTGCTCAGCGGTGACAAACGCCCTACTTTCCGCTCATTTCCTCTCTAGTTTGTCACTTGGCTCGGTTTAGCTGAAAGACAAGATACACGAGTCACTGCCAGCCTCACGTCTCAGCAAACAAGATCATCCTCCCTGAGAGAGAAGCTCTGTCTCTCTGTAATAATAGTGGTCTCAGAAGCAGGGTTTGTCTTGGAGGTAAGTTTGATGAGTGAAGTTGATTGTCCTCAGCTGAGTATGTGTCATGCGTACGGGTTTAAATCGTCCTTGGCCAGGCATGTAATGAGGGGGGTGGGGGTGTGGTGGAGGGGACGCAGGGGAGCGGTGCTCCTACTTCTTTCAAACAGTGATTTTGATTTCTAGCGAGGAAATTGGATTTTTAAATGATAAACCAAACAGAGGCGCAGAGTGCTAGGTTAGCTCCCCGACTTAAAAAAAAACAAAACAAAAAAACCCTCTTGTTACTGTTACTTTTTATGGACTCAAAGAGACAGCCACAGAGTGAATGAAGGCATGAAACAGTGTCATTGTCATGCACCAATAGTAAGGAATCAGACTTCCAACCAGAAGCTCAGGTTTCCAACTGACTTGACATTTAAGTCCACAATATTACCTATCCCTTACTTAGTCACCCTTTTTACTCTCTGCATTAGGGTCATTTTGCCTCCCATCGACATAATTTATGGCTGGGCTTTAAAGTGCTATTGAACATCAGGGGGGCAAGTGGTGCAAGCAATAACATGAATAATCCATTGGCAGTTCCTGTCTGAATGAAAAAGAATGAGACCTCAATCACCATCATACTCTGGGGAGTGAAACTTGGCAGTGACAGCATCAGCCTTTTCTTTGTGAGCATCTGTATTGCTAAGCGGTGTGCTTTAAGGTATTCAAATGATCTGTTAGCCTTCATCTGCAAATGTATAATCACTTCCTAGAGAGGTATTCATCTCTTGGCATTTTCCATGCAGGACTTGTGTGTGTATGTACCTTGTAAAATAGTGTACAGCAAAGGATCTTGTTCACAAGTGTTACCCCCTTGAAGGCTCTTTGGTTGGTGGGGGTCAAAAACTAGTCATGACACCCTACCTTGTATCATGGAGGTTTTCCAGTACAAATATGAGCCATAGCTAATTCATAATCCTTCCTGGGAGCCTGCAGCATTTCTCCTCACCAGATTCATTACAGGTTTTTTTTGTTGTATATCTATTATATGGTTTCTGTAATGTTAATGTATAACCTTCTTGTATTGTGTTATCACTATTGCTTTTAATTTTCCTACTGCTTTTCGTATTCTTTTATGCTGTGGGAGTGAGCGGTGAGAAAGCGTCCCGTTGTACTTGTTAAATACGGCGAAAAACAAAAAATCTTGAATCCTGGTGTCATCAAAAAGGAAGCACTTTCTCCTCCTACTCCCCTCCGGCAACCACAGGCCTTTCCTGTGAAGTAAACCCATTACCCTGTAATTACAATTAGCTCATTAAGCAACAACGTGACTAAATCTTGTATAAACCATTAGAAATAAACTTCTTTGGAATTGTTGTCTTCTGAGGGGTCTGCTCTATGGGCTTCATATCATGAACCAGAAATGTTGCTTATTACAGTAATTAATAACATTTCATTAAAGAGATAGTTCTGATTTTTTTTTTTTAACCCTAGCCCTATTTGCTACTTACCAATGATGATGTTGATTGGTAAAGTCCTTTCTCAGCACCATACAACCCATGCTGTTCCTCATACTAGCTCCGGCTAGTTGGCCACAGACCAATGCAAGGTCAGTGGAGTCACGCTCCTGTCTGTGAATGCTGACTGAGGCTCACTGATACTTACTCCACAGTGCACACGAAGTACATTTCAGCGAGCCTCGGTCAGCTTGCACAGACAGGAGCGTGACCCCTTTGACTTTGTATTGGGTTAACCGCTAACTGCTACAACACAGCTAGTATGAGGAGCAGCATGGATTGTGCTGAGAAAGGACTCTACCAATCATCGTTAAGTAAGAAATAGGGCTAGGGTTCCAAAAACCAGAACTGTCCCTTTATAATTCAGTTGTAACTTGAGAGGTATCTTGGAAAACTCCTGATCAAGTCATGATTCATTGTACTTTACACGGATTCCCTTCTCCACTCATCGCAAACTGCCACTTCTCGTGCGTGAGAAATGTTGGCACTGTGATATTTTCCTTGAAAAGATAATATTGAAACGCACCACGTCCGTCACTCATTCCGGGCACGTCTTTCAACCTGCCTGTGAAGGCGAGGAGCCACACACTGGCTCTGGCACATCAGCTTCTTTTTGGCCACCTAACGACTCTTTCTGAAGTCTTCACACACATCGATTTCTCATTTTCAGCTTACGGATACCCTGTTGCTCTTGGCTCGTGCTTTGTGTGTAGTGAGCAACAAGTAGATCAGAGTGATGAGTGCGAGAGCATGCGGCGGCAGCGATCTAGCTGGGAGTCTCTGTAAATAAAGGGAATCGGATTCAAGAAACCGAGCATCTTACTAGGAACTATCCTTCGCCAAAATGTAATCCAATTATGTATGCAAATAAACCCATAACAAAAGTCCCATGGGATGTATAATATTGTGCGCTCGTTTCAGTAAGATCGCTTAAAAGTCCTCTCATTATTAATCACTTTTTTGGCACCTGGCTTTGGTAAGGGTCTTACTTTGAGAGAGGTAATCCTGCCTGTTTACAATTAGTAGCACTGCGAGCTGGATCCCTAGGGCTGCTAACGTCGGATGTTGACTGCTTCTGATCTCCTAGTTTGTGCTAAAAAATAAATACGCTACCCAAGTGAAATATCACTCTAACCTTTTGACCCTTTAGATTTTCTTGAGACAAAAATGTTTTGACCATTAGATTCCAGCTGGGCCATTCACACCAAATGTTCCAACGATTAAAATATTTGAAAATGGAGAAGTGTTTTCAAAATATTTATTTGCCATATATTTGACACACATTGCAGTCTAAGACGCAACTTCAATATGTTTTTTTTCCCCAATAAAACTTTTGAAACATTGATATGAATCATCACAATCCTTGACTTCATAAATCAACAGTGCAAATCTTTTCACCATTAGATACATTATGAACCTGAATTTAAGCAGATTTCATTACGCTAACTGACTTAACATTCCAGTTATGAGAAAAGAGCTTCATATTGGCAAATGAAGTTGTACACCAAACACCACCCTGGACATTTTGTAGACTGTGCCTGTGACAGTCACATTCCACATAAAATGTTGATTTATTGTTAATGTACAGTAGACCGTTAATCCAAACATACCAGGCTATCAGAGATCATTCAGTCTCCATAACTAATTCTAATTCTCATCAAAAAAGTGCTTTTTCCAAGAGATGTCCATCAATAATAAATACTGATATTTTCATATTCTAATTTCAAAGGTTTCCATGAGCAGTTTCATTCATCAGAATGTTAAAAACGTGTACAGCATTCTTGAGTAACAGTAAAGTACCTTGAAAGAAGTGCAGCCCTTTTCCACAACCTACTGCAGTGACCAAGACACTGTAAGACATACAGCCTATACATATATATATATGTACACACACACACACAACAATTATATTATTTATTCTAATAAAATAAAATAAAAAACTCTTGATTATGGACCATGTACTTAAGAACCCTGCTGTATTCCTCTTTCTTTAAGACCATAGACAAATATAACATGTGATTGTCAGTTGTCCTTCCTGATAAAAACCATCACAACCTGATTGTCGGGACCAAGTGCTTTCGTCAACAAGACGTGGAGTTAAAAATCTCTTACAGGGAAAAGTGGTTTCAGT
>OMKL01064413.1:5000-14563 GCA_900302295.1 Parasudis fraserbrunneri | reverse complement strand
AAAAAGAGAGGGGGGGGGGGAGAGAGAGGAAAAAGAGAGAGAGAGAGAGAGAGAGATGATGAATTACGTGGAAAATAAAAGGTGCAAGGTGAGAGAGGCGGAAATAACATCAAAAGCATCTGAGCTGTAGGAACGTGATGGATGTGTGTGTGTACGTGAGAGAGACGGAGAGAGACAGAGGGAGAGAGAGAGAGAGAGAGAGGGATACATATAGAGAAAGAGAGAGAGCAGGAGGGAGGGAGACAGACAAAGAGGGAGAGAGAGAGAGAGAGAGAGAGACACTTCCTCCTGCGGATCTGAGGTTGGAATTTGGCTCATCAGGAGTTCAAAGGAGTCAACTCAGAGCCCTCTGCACACCGACGAGAACAGACATGCCTCTCTTTGTTTCTCTCTCTCTCCCTCTCTCTCTCCCTCTCTCTCTCTCCCTCTCCTTTTTCTCTGAGTTCAGCAGAAGTGTGACCCGTAGGACAGCTGGTTGGACTATCACACACTTGACCTATTTCCTGTGTGCGTGTGTGTGCGTGTGTGTGCGTGTGTGTGCGTGTGTGTGTGTGTGTGTGTGTGTGCGTGCAAGCGTGCGCAAGTGAGTGTGCATGCTTGCATGTCTTGTATATCATTTAGGTAGGTGCTTGCATACTTGTGTAAGTGTGTAAGGGATGAGGGTGTAGGGAAGACACCGAGGTCGGTGGATAGTAGAATACCATGCTGATATTTTATTCAGGTGCAGTCATCGCTGAGACCCCGGTGCCTCCAGAACGCCACGCCGAAACTCAATCTGTCATTAATGTTCCCTTCGGTAATGAGACGCAGTCTCCTCATACCGATCACTCTTTCTGCAGCTAATCAAATTGAATTGAGCTGAACTGAATCAAAATGAAGTGAAGTTAAGTGAATTGAATGGGAGGCCAGCGTCAGGAGGCTGCAGACTTCTCTGGTATGTCTGGCAGAAGCCTGTGACTGACTCCTCCTCGTTCAACATCCTGCCATGCCCAAGGACATCATACTATGGGAATAACTCTGTCCTCCCTCTCACTCTCTCTCTCTCTCTCTCTCTCTCTCTCTCTCTCTGACACTGATAAGCTTAATTGGTTCCACTTGCTTCCCCGTCTTTTTGGGGCTTTTCCGTGTTTAAAGGGGGATCTTTGTGTGTTCCAGAACTCCCGGGCCCCAGCCAGCCAATCATGTCATGTGTTCCGACGGAGAACGGGATCCAATTATGACATCACGGCAGATGACATCACTCTTGAGTGGGTGTCAGCCATCAGCGCAGTGGAATGTGTGTGATTCAAGGAGGCGGGACTGAGAGGACAATGCTGCGATGCGATTGGCTAATTGCGTCGTCCTGACATTTGTGGTAAGAAGCGGAATGCCATTTCAAACAATGGCCCTTAACTCTGACCTTCCATGGGAGGCAAATTGCTGATGCTCTTGTCACAACACGATAAAATGCCAAACATTACGCCATTCCAGTCACAGTTCCTGCATTCAGGACAACAGGCCCCCCAACAGCACCCCAGATCTACAAAAGAATTCCATTTTCCCAAGAACACCGATCCTTAAAGGCCCAATCCGTAATCCTTACCCTTTTCTATACTGTCAAATTGAGTGACTGAGCTTTGATACAAGGATAGCCAGTACACGACTCCTAGACCTGAAAATGTACAGCATTTTATAGCTGTAAAAGCTTAGTGAAATGTTTGCAGATATTGGAGTTAGGCAGACCTGTAGCTAGTTTGAGTTATGATGGGTGAAGCTCCAAGAAGATTATTTTCCACCTACAAGTAATCCTCTTCTAGGACATATGCACTGTACAACCCAAATATTAAATGGTGCAGAAAAAAAAGGTGTGGATTGAGGCTTTTAAGCAGGTACAAGACAAGCGAATCCAAATAAGATCAGATAAGATAAGGAGAACTTTATTATCCCCGCGGGGAAATTACCTTATTGCAACAGAGGAGCAGCACGCCGAGGGATGAAAGAAGAAATGGAAAGAAAAAAAAAGATAAAAGGCAAAAAGTAAAAACAAAAAAAGAAAGAAGGGTAAGATATATACAGAAAGAAAAATGTAAATATGAGTGAACTTGTATAGCATGTGTATATGTGGAGCAACAGTGCAGTGGTGGAGCAGCAGACATGTAAAAATAATGACCTCTACAGTGGTTCCACATGTATGCTCTCTCAGACTGGACCTCAGCTGTGCATGTTTTTGCTCGTTATCCTTTACTGTGTCTGACCTCATCTTATTGTTGCTGTGGTGTGTGTGTGTGTGTGTGTGTGCATGTGCGTGTGCGTGTGTGTCTGCGCGCGTGCGCACGTGTGTGGAATTGTTTTCATATTTCTTTTGTCTGTTTTGTAAAGCACTTTGGAACAAACCTGTTTTCTGTTTCCAGCGGTATATAAATAAAGTTAACTTGACTGGGCTAGACTTGCCTCACATATGGCCCGACATAGACACGTTGCCGTGCCTCTCAGGGCCCCCGGATGATCTGAGGATCAAACCGTTTCACATTCTACACTTTTCTCTTCTGACAGACAGCGGAGCTTTTGCACACATGAGTGCAGGTGGACAGGTGCGAAGGAGAGGACCGCGGGCCGACCGCAGAGGAACTAAAACCTCCCACTCGCTGTCTTTTTATTGGGAACAATGTTTCGGTACAAGGACCTTCTTCACCTTTTCCTCCTCTAGAATAAATCTCAGTCTCCTTTTGCACCCGTTGGCCTCTTTTAGACCATTCAGCTTTTAAAGACATGTTTAGGTCATTTGTGCTTTATTAGATAGGACAGTGAGAGACATGAAACCAGGGAGAGAGAGAGAAGGGGGATGACATGCTACAAAGATCTCAGGCTGGACTCGACCCCTGGACCCTGTGGTTTACACGGTGTTGGCCTCAGCATGGTGAGCCACCAGGACACCAATTTGTCCTTCCTCATCTGTTCCTGGGATTTCTTTGTCTCACGCCAACGTGCCCCATCCTCAGCAGCCGTGTGGTGAGGATGACGATGACGCAGATGGAGAGGACGAAGATGATGGTGCTGGTCAGGAGATCAGTCGTGTGCAGAGCCAGGTGGTACCACTCAGCTCCAGCCGGGTCCAGACACAGGCCCGGCCCGGCCCGGTAAGGGTACGGGTAGTGGACGGCGTGGGAGAGGTATCCCGTGGCGACCGCCCCGAGGTAGGAGTAGTAACACAGAGGTCCTGTAAACACTGCTACCGTGGCAACGGCAAACATCAGCGGTGACGTCAGCGCACACAGGACGGAGAAGGTGTAAGCCGTCTCCCACTGAGAGAGAGGACACACAGCACACACACACACACACACATGCTGGTGACTGAGAGAATGACTGATGCAGTTTCCAGGACTTTCCATATGGGGGCAGCACAGAAGTGGGAAAGCACACAGGACGATTGGAAAGTTACACTGTTGAGTAACACTACAGTGTACCTAGGCAGAAGGTTGGGCCTTTGTATAATCAACTTTGTATAATCAACAACGTGGTTTTTCAAGTCAAGTGATTGAGATTGTTTTCTCATCATGGGACCCGGGCATGTGGAAACATGTCACAAACATGCAGTATTACCGCTGTTGATACTAACCACTGTTATAATATTACTGCTGTTGATACCAACTACCTCTACCTCCCGTTGTAGAGACCAGTTACCAGAGGTGTGTTATGGCATCTGTGGTATGGTAAACAACATGCCGTCAGAGCCAAAGTGTTTCGCTCATATGAGTCAGCCTCGATCGCTGGCTGCGATAGCACGGGAATCTCCCCCCTACGTACTTTCCCATCAATAACATGATCGTCATTGCGTCACACTCACCAGAGACTCTCTGGTTTGGTCCCTGTTCGCCATAACAACACTGAAGCCAGCTACGGTGGCCTAGAAGGCACACAGACAATATGTTCAGTATTTTTGGAGCTGATTCAGTGGCCACAGCGGTGCTGACGTCAGACACACTAATCACACTGCAACCCTCATGAATGGGAGCTCACTATGAATGGAATCAGCACTCAGGCATGAGATTTCCCTCCAAAACTCTCAGAGTGTGTGTGTTTATGTGTGTGTGTGTGTGTGTGCGTGCGTGTGTGTGTGTGTGTTGGTCATGGGACTCCACCGTGGATGTGTGTAAATCAAAGGAAACTCCCAGTTGGAGAAAGTGGTGTGATTCAGACCGTGGCTTAAAATATGTGTTTGTATCTGAATTCTATTGATGTAGTCATGATCACAGATTAAATGTTTTTCTCTGAATTTTTCAAATGTTCCCGAAGATGTAAATAATGTTTCACTAATATTTGCAGGCACTGGAGGAGAGAGCCATGACATCTAAGAAAAAACAAGTTATTTTAACAACAATCATTTCAACATGCTATAAAAAATGTTTGAATGGCTTTGAGTATTTTTCTTCCTAAAACGTGTTGCAGAATATTAAGTATGTGTGTGGCAATATTAAATATCAAGGCAGGCTGGAAGGTACAGCATGTACCGTGTATGCCTGTATATTTGTGAATAGTTTTTCTGCAGAACTATTTGAACTTACCCTTTAAGGTTCTGTCTACATTCAGAGCCGTTTTGAGATATTGATCTTTCAAGTTTTCACATCCCATAGAGTTAAACAAATAAACATTTCAATATTTTGACAAAACATTTTTTTTACAAACAGAAATAACCATAAAAAAAGCTTTAAGCACAAGCAAAGACATGTTTGTGGAGCTATTATTTGAATAACTAATTTCTTACAAAAATATAAGGCCCTTATCATTCAAAGGTCACAAAACATATTTACACTTTACATTTAAAATGATATTCCTCCCAGGTGGGATATTGTATGGCTACTGTATGTATAATAATAACATATTACGTGTCTGGGTACAACCAGCAGCCTACCTACCAGGGTCCCGGTCCACAGAGGAGCAGCTATCTGGGCATCCCAACTGATGAACCAGGGGCTGTAGGTCCCCCCGGGGAAGAAGGCCAGGAGCCCAGACAAAACACTCAGAAAGCCCACAGACAGCAGAGTGAAACCTCCTGACCTCCAGCCTGCCATTACACCGGACCACGGACACACCGGATTAGACTCAGCGGGGAGGATTCTGGCTTCAGCCGGGCGTAGAGCGGGCGTGTCGGACGTTTCTCAGGTACAGGACGTCCAGAGAACCTCCCGTCTGAACACGCGTTCTGAAGTTTGATCGCTTGGTGTTACTGGGCATCTGTAATGTGTGCGGTTGCTATGCAGAGAGAGAGAGAGAGAGGCTCACGTCCTGTACTAAGGAGCACTGAGGAGGAGGAGGAGGAGGTAAGGACCTGGTGGAAGTGTTGGAAGTTGCGATGACGAGGAACCTGGGTAACCACACACACAAACATTCACAGGTCTGTATTTACACAAGAAGATTAGGAGACTGGTGTGTGTGTGCTTGGTAAAATAATTAGTGCATCCTGATGCATCAATATGAATGTGGACACGAAAATGGACATAATATGTGATATTTGCAAACCCATTATACAAAAACATTAACAAAAATCTAACTGAAAAGTGTAAACATTCATGACGTGTGTGTGTGTGTGTGTGTGTGTGTGTGTGTGTGTGTGAGAGAGAAAAAGACATATGCCAAAAGATGAAGAACTCCCAATAAGAACGAACAACCTTAAAACATCTTTATTTAACTCAGTTTTAGAGGAAAGCAAAAAGAAAAGCAGAGAGAGAGAAACAGAAAGAAAACAAAATAAGATTAAAGAATTAGAACAAAACAAGAAAGAAAGAAAGAAAGAAAGAAAGAGAAAGAAAGAAAAAGAAACGCCATGCCATTACAATAATCATCAGGATTTGAACACATCTGAGCCTACTCAAGTCTCCTCCGCAAGGAGGAAGTACATCAAAGTAAAAGTCCTTTCCTTTTTCACTCGGTAGAGACAGAATTTCAAAGTAAAAGTCCTCTAGTTGTAAGGAGAGCCTGTGTTTGGAGGCAGCTCCCATCATGGCTTCTCTCCTTAACCCAATGCTGAGTGAGCAGCGGGACACTTTGCATAGAGCCAGAAAGATGTCCAGGGGAAAAGACACATATTCTTGAAACAGATGTCTGAAGTTTATGGTTCTTTAGAATTGTCTGTCTGGACTTGTTTCAGTGAGTGTGTAAGATTGTATGTGTGTGCGTGTGTGTGTGTGTGTGTGTGTGTGTGTGTGTGTATCCACAGCAGTAAAGCACCAGTCTTGAGAAATCCTCTAGATGAGATATCTTGTAATCTCAATCCCAATCTGAGTTTTCAGATGGCTGTCAGGTGGGCGGGGCCTAAAGATTATATTGTCCTCCAAGGCTCCTGCTCCGTTCTGTAGATGACATCATCACAAAACACATACACACACACACACACACACACACACACACACACACCCCTACATATAACCCACTTCCATAATTTAACCCCCCACACGCCACACAGTGGCACAGCAATACAAAAACCATCAAAATACATCAAAACAGAACCGTTACATCTACAATGGCTTATTATTATAGAGTTAAATACACAGTCAGGCACATTTACAATGGCTATAGAGCAGGAGGGGGAAACTGGTGGTCCTCCAGGGGGTCACAGCATCCACCGACTCTCCCCCTCTCACTTTCAGTGGAGACCGGAAGAGACTGGTGTGTGTGTTCATGCGTGTTTGGTGCATGTGGTGTGTGTGTGTGTGAGCACACGTTCATCCACGTGTGTTTGTGTGTGTGTGTGTGTGTGTGTGTGTGTGTGTGTGTATGTGTGTACATTAAGTGCCGGTGAGAGAGGAAAAGGTCAGTGGAACTGAACCCCCTTGAGAACCGGAGTTGTCCGTATCCTAATTAAAAAGTTAAACACACACACACACACGCATACGCGTACGCATGCGCGTGCGCGCGCCAACGCTGGGAACACTGTCCCCATGGCAACCATGTCATATAAACAGCTTCAGTCTTGAGAGCTACGCGTCGCACACTCCTAAAACACTCTCCTCTATCAGTGATTTACAAGCAAACACACGTTTGTAGCTTTTACAGTACGGGCAGTGTACACACACCTGCCCCTGTGAGCACAGCACAGTAAATATTGAGATAAGAATCGCTGATGTGTGTACACAGTGGGGTTTTTTATACAGTATGTTGGGTACAGTATACTGAGGAGGGATGAGGGGGGGGACGTCAAAACACACATCGGTTTATTGTTTCGTGAGGACCGTGAAATACGATGACAAGGTTTTCGCAGAGAGACGGGATGAGAGCAGACGGGATGAGAGCAGATGATCGGCTGACGCCCTCAGTATCAGAGACAGAGAGGCGGTTAAAGCACCTTCCCTCTTGTAACCCTGAATAGGTGTTATTGATCAAAGTCATGGGGATGCGGACGCACAACACTGATCACTAGTGTTCACTAAAGTTGTTGTCCACAGTCAACAAGGGCGGGTGTGTGTGTGTGTGTGTGTGTGTGTGTGTGTGTGTGTGTGTGTGTGAAAGGGATAGGAGCCACTCGCAGTTCTTACAAAAACACCGTCTATGAATGTGAGCATTTCATATTGAAATGTGTGTGCAACTCTGCCAGAGAGTATAACTCATGTCTAAGATATGTATCTTATGTCTATGTACAGATCCCTCGCTCGCAGCTGGGAGAATTGAATCATTGAAAATGAATGGCACGGAACATTCCAATCCCTGCGTCATGTGAACATTCTAACAGGTTCCAAATGATGACATCACAAAAGGGATTTCAGAAGCGGAGTGCTGATGATGCCGTTCTAAGAATAGAACAGCTGAGGCTGTTCCGTGATCTCATCTCCCTCATGGAAAGGTTACCTACCAGCCTTCGTACTTGTACTGCGTAACAGTGATGTCACACACACACACACACGCGCGCGCACACAAGGTGTCAGCATGCAGTAGCGCTCAGTGACCACAGGGAGGTGCCAAGGAAGTAGTGGGCAGTGTGATGTGATCCCTCTCGGTTGGGGAAGGAACGACAAGTTTAACAACTTCCTCAACATCAACTACAACAACAAAAACAACAACAAAAAAACACAGTAACATGCAGTTAAGCAGCAGATTGTAGGTTTCTGATGGCAGTCTTTATAGTGAATAGGCAGTAGATCCATGGTTTCCAATGGCAGTGTCTGTCTGTCTGTCTGCTTGTCTGCCCATCTCGTGATTAACACAGTAATACGTAGTAATACTTAAGAAAATACAGGACTGGTTGATTGTCTCCTAGCAGATTGCCAGTTCAGAACTCGCTGTGGCAGCTACATTACATTACAGTAAATGTTCTCTTTCCTGGGGAGCTTATCTGATCCTCTCCCCTTGTCATGGCTTTGTGCTTTCAGATGGGATGAAGTGTGAGAGAAATACCTCTCCATGTGTCAATTATTGCACCGGATACTGTCTTGGTTTACAGTAACACACACACACACACACACACACACACACACACACGCACACACACACACACACACTAATAGTCCATCCTGCAAAGAAACTCAGTCTTTAACTTCTAGAGTCGTCGCGAGACAGCTGCCAGAATACTTTTCTCTCGTTTTCTCTGCATCTGTCCTTCCGTTCCTCTCATCCGTCCCGATTCCTGCCGCGCCCCACCTCTGCCTCGCTATACCCGCCCCGCGTGTCCAGGGGAAAGGGGTCCGGGAATTCCGGGAGGGGGAATTTTCACGCCGACAGGTCGGATATGACCAGTTTCTCCATTTTATTCCCGATCTCTCCGGGGACCTGCAGCTCATCGGACTCGTAGTCGTCGTCGAATGACCTGGAGAGGACAATGTAAACACAGTTAGACTGGGTCACACTGGCTGCTGCACGCAGCACACCTGCAGCGACGCAGTTTCCTGCTGAAGAACAAGTAATTACTTTTGAGTACTACTCATTGAGTGTTTTTTTTTATTCATATTTGAAGATTCTTAAATAACATAAATAATAATAATAAATAATAATGTATTTATTTATTCAGTGTGTGCATGTGTGTGTGCGCGCGCGTGTGTGTGTGTGTGTGTCGTACCCCTCCTGTAGCTGTTCGTTAGCGGTCTCCTCTGCCACCAGTATCTCGTACTCCTCTGAAGCGTACTTATCCCAGTCTGACGGCTCCGGGCCCTCACTGTCAATATCCTGGAACACCACGGCACAGATGTGTTGAGTACACCACAGAGTACAGACACACAGTACACAAAAAGTACATGATACTTCTGTATGACTAACAGTATGGTACAGTAGAGTCTATTAAATACTTATGTACATCGCACAACACAGTAGAATACAGTACACAGTACTACAACTTTTGTACAACTCACAATTCAATAGAGTATGTTACATACTTCTGTACACAGCTCACAATACAGCAGAATACAGTGTACTAAACACAATATATTAGATGGCTCTCCCATACAATTCACAATACAATAGAACGGCGTATATATTAAATGCATCTTAACTCACGCATGCATACAGTATAGTCAACAGGTGATTTCTACAAATGGGGATGCAGAGCAGATAAATTAGGTACTTTCCTTAACATTTCCCCTAGGGGCTGGTGGGTAATATGT